>MU183786.1:175329-236588 GCA_016904865.1 Pissodes strobi
ACTTCCTTAACCGGCCGGACTTGTTCTGTTCCGCAGGTTCCGCTCGAGTCGTTTTGCGACTTCGAGTTAATCCTTCTTCTTCTCCTATGTTCAACTACGGTGAACGGTTCCGCTGCGTCGACATCAATACCGTTCTCATGGTCGCTGGACCCGGGCCCCGACCCGCCAGCAGTAGATGTGACAACACTGGCGCTGGACTGGCTGGGCAGTCTTCATCTTTGAGGTTGACGGAAATCAGCTGATGGTTGGTTGATAAATTGCGGTGGTGCCGTTATTCGAGCATTTTCATTGATTGATTCCTGGGCTTGTTTTTGAACTAAAAATTTCACCAAGTCCTTGTTGCTCTCAGTCAGAACTTTGGCGAAAGTATCCAGTTTTCGGCTGACACGTTCTTCAATCACCTCAAAAAGTTCACGAAGGACCTTTTTGCTTACTTCATTGAAGATTACAGATGAGGGAACCAGAGAAGTACCTGTGTCTGAATGAGTAGAACCGCTGCCAGAGACCTCTGCCTCATTAGAAAGCTGATCAATGCAGCACTTACGCTACAGCACACCTTATTTCCTGCTAGGATATTTTGCTACAACTTCTACAGGAATTTTTTTTACATCTGTCGCATGGACAACCAAAAAGTAGGGATTTGCCTTATTTAAAGTAACAGGTGTTGTTACAAAAATCGCAAAGTAGTTCACCATCCATCCCTAATTCCCCAGACAATTGGGAACTGGGAAACTGCTGCTGCTAAATTCGACAACACCGCGAATCGGCAGCAAACATGTTAAACAGGATTTACAGGAAAATCCGCTGAACAGTCACAAAACTATTTAAAAAATGCACATTGGACACTTTCAAAAACACAATAAACAAAACTCACAGTTGAAACTCTTTCCTGGTAAACGAGAAAACATCGATTTCAAGAACAGAAAAACGTGCATCAAACGTCAAATGTTTTTTTGAGAAGGTTTAAACGATAAAATCCAAATTTTCTGTTCCACAACGACAAAACGGTAAAAAATATAATTTGATTTAAGTAAGCAGCCTGATATGGGATTTTTGTATCTGCAAATTCTTCTAGCAGTCAAAGCTAAACGTTACAACTTCTGGATCAGCTTTGTTTTCTTGCAAGAGCTGGTAAAAGCTGTTTGCTAGAATTTTGTGGATTCGTTGCTAAATCGTTAGCTGTTTTTTGTGCCAGTCATCTGTATATTTCTTTATTTTTTTCTTTAAACTATAGACATGTAGAACATAAATCGGTTTTTGGAGTAACGAGACCAACATTATATTGCCGCCTTAAGTGTCATAGTAACGCCCCAACTATACTACTGTTGCATCCTGAACTTTAGTTAGTTCCGTACGGCTTCTGCGGTAGATGAAAAATAACTACCTATCTTGAAGATCCCTGCTAACAGTACTATTGTACATCTTCCAAAGTTGCCTTATATTTAGTTCGGCTGGTAAGTAAAACCTGTGGGAAGTTTTGGAGCGAGGGTAATGAGACTTGACACATGTTAATCCCTCTACAAACTTTTTATAGCAGCTCTCCCGCGACGTTTCGCAGGCATTTCATTGCTCTCTTTATAGCGGTTTGGAATATTTCAATTTTTTTGCCCCCAATATATCCATAAACCTTCGTTTACAGTAATCCATCCTCTTATCTCACATCATGCACTATCGACATGGATTTTGGTCTTCTCTTATTTTCATCTTCTGGCTCTCTTAGGATCAGAAAGAAGTCTCGCATTGCCTCAATGGTTCTGAGTAACTTTGTCCGAAGTCAGACTGATAAAATACATGGTAAGCAATGATAAACATTGAAAAGGCTGGTATGGCTTACCTGCATGACCACATTTGTTGAAACAGTGCCAGCGTTTTAGGTGAATGTTTGTAAAAAATTAGATGCAAACCTTTTTGAACTATTACACTTATTGCTCTGATCTGTCTTATCGTTTTTGTCTCGCTACATCCCGTTGGGAATGCGCTTTCGAGAGATATTACCTTCCGATGGAATAATATTTTCGTCATTCATACTTTTTAAACGATTTTCTAACACAAAAACCAACTTATCTCTCACAACGTGCTGTGCAAAGCTACTAAAGAATGAAACGCAGGACGGCGAGCTAATCAAGCGTGGTCGACATGTGATTAGCTCACTCGTTCCTATTGGCTGATATAGACTTGTCCAAGAAGGGCTTGGACAAGTTGGCTTTTGCACCTAACCCTGTTTTTCTATACCGGATATCTCATGGATATTGTCGGTAATTGCAGAAAATAATGTGGATATCGTTAGCGAATTAGAGAACAACAAAATGCTGAATAGATCTCAATTTTGTGAATGCTTGAATGTTTTGCATTTAGTGTTCTGACTTATAAGGTAATCTTCTCAACTCTTAGAGCCCGGTTAAAATATATGTTCAAATGCCAAGGAAGATACAAACAATATATGTAGACAATTGCATCATTCAACTTAAAAAAAACATGTTCATATCCTAATTATGAAGATTAGTTAATAATAATAATAATAATAATAATAATAATAATAATAATAATAATACCAAGAACAGAACAAGGTTTGGCCAGTCAGGTGAACTCAATAATCAGAAGACAAGCACTCTCCAATGCGGAGTTTGATGCCATCAAAGCAAGGTTAAGAGAAGAAATCAGATTACCTGATGAGAGAGCTGTAGAACAAGAAGACGGGAATTAAGGGGAAGATCAAAACAATGAAATACAAAATGATAACATAGAAAATGAAGGTGTGGCAGCAGGTGAAGAACAGACAGGTAGTGAAGAGGAAGCGGAAAACAGGAAGGCGATACTGAGATCAGAAATGCAGAGCAACTTAATGAAATATAATGGTATTCCAATAGAAAATCGCCCAAAAATACCGAAATTAATATGCAATAAGAATATCTTAAGCACAACAAGGTGTGTGAATACCATATTAGGAGAAATAACGAATACAATAACTAGTATTGAGGATACTTACCACTTTCTCTATGCGGCTGCAAAGACTGTCTGTGAGGCACACGGAGTAGACCTGGAAAAAAGTAAAAACAAAATTAATCAAATGGGAAGAACACCAAGAGATACGGACTGTCCCCCATGGCGACGAAGGATAGAGACCAACATAAATAAAACAAGAACGAAATTGGGTACACTCACCGTGTACATAAAATACCAGGGAAGACCGACCGTCCGGGTAAGCAAGAAAGCGGAAAAAATACTTAAGGATGCCAAAATTTCAACAAATACTCCAAATCACCAGCAGGAAATCCACCTATTCTGTGACCGATTAAAACAAAAGGTGGCTGTCCTAGGTGCACGCATAAGGAGATACATTCAGGCTAAAAAGAAGCGAGATCAATTAAAGTTATTCGAACAAAACCAAAAGCAGTTTTACCGAAATCTTGAAAACCAGAATATAAAATGTTCTACCTGCCCCAGTGAAACCGATATGCTTAATTACTGGAATGGTATCTGGGGAACAACAGAAAAACATGAACATTCATACTGGCTAGAAGAAGAAAAACGAAGAACTCGTCAACTAGAGGATATGCCAGACATCACCTTTTCAAAAGCTTTTATAGCAAACGCAATCAACAAAGCACCGAACTGGAAGGCTCCAGGGCCTGACGGAATCCATAACTTCTGGTTGAAGAAATTTACAGCAATCCACGGGATCATGGCTAAGCAATTCCAGGGGATTCTTGAACACCCTGAGAAGCTTCCCAAAATGATGTGCGGAGGAGTAACATATATGCTACCGAAAAAGGAAAACGCAGCAGACCCCCAAGACTATCGCCCAATAACATGTTTATCAAATATTTACAAACTGCTGACAAAACTCCTGTGTACCAAGATAACAGAACATCTGGATAAACACCATGTTGTGGCCACAGAACAAAATGGATGCAGAGCAGGATTAAAGGGAAGTAAAGAGCTTCTTATAATAGACAATATAGTAGGCAAACAGGAAAAAATAAATTGAGAAACCTATCTGTAGCCTGGATAGATTATAAGAAAGCGTATGACTCAGTTCCTCATTCGTGGCTAACAGAGGTACTCAGACTGTATAAAATCAATCATAAAATAGTTAACCTACTACAGCAAGCCATGGCGGAGTGGAACACAATACTGATAGTTAAGGGCGATGAACTCTCTTATAAATCGGCGCCAGTCCAAATAAAAACCGGCATATACCAGGGTTACAGCCTAAGCCCGATATGGTTTTGTTTGTCGTTGAACCCGTTAAGTAGCATGCTAAAAACAGCCCGTATGGATATAAAATCACAAACAGAAATGAGACGCGTCTATCCCATTTAATGTACATGGACGACCTAAAAATATACGCCACTAGTAAAGACCAATTACAAAGTATGCTGGAAATGGTGTCAAGATTCAGTAAGGACATTAAAATGGAGTTCGGTCTGACCAAATGCGCTACATTACACCTAAAAAGAGGAAAATGCACAACCTTACCGAACCTGCGACTATTAGATGACACGGAAATAGAAACTCTAAGTGCCCCAGCTTACAAATATTTAGGAATGCTCCAAACTGGGCACATTCAAGACAAGGCGATGAGAGCGAAAACAAGAGATGTCTATCGCAAGCGTGTAAAAGCAGTGGCTAAGACATACTTACCAGCTAAGCATAAGATTCAAGCTGTGCCTATCCTGACTTACACTTATGGCGTTATAAAATGGTCAAACACAGACTTACAGGAATTGGACAGGTCCACCAGACGAATGCTCACCCAGCATAGAATGCTCCATCCTCCTTCTTCGACCTCTAGATTATACCTACCGAGAACCAATGGAGGACGCGGACTGCTGAACGTTGTGAGCACCTACAATAAAGAAAAATATAAATTAGCAAACTATTTCAGAAATAAAGATACTGCACTCCATCAAGCGGTCGTAAGTATTGATTTAGCATATTCACCAATAAACCTAGCGCAGGACCTTGAAGAGCTTTAGCAGAAATTAAGGGAAGGAGTCTGCATGGAAGATATTTTAATGACTTGGAAACCGACAGTGTAGATAAAGAAGCTTCTTTAAGTTATCTTAACACAGGCTCATTAATAGGAGAAACAGAATGCTTTATCTGCGTATATAAGAACAGGTAGTAAGTACTAGAGCGTACAGGAAAAATATACTTAAAGAAAACCTGACGTCGGATAAATGTAGACTTTGTCAGAAAACCGCCGAATCAATACAGCATATAAGCGCGGGATGCTCCATGTTGGCGCCAACTGATTATACAGAGAGACATAACAACATAGCACATAGCAAAAAACGCAAACTTGATAAGCGAAGTAAAACTTTATCATAAAAGTCATCCGCCACCCCTGCTTGAAAACAATAACTGCAAATTATATTGGGATGTACAAATGGAAACAGATCGACCAGTCACACACAATAAACCGGACATTATATGGATTAGAACAAAGGAAAGGAAAGCCACCATAATAGATATTGCAGTCCCCCTAGACCAGAACATCCAGAAAACGTTCAGTGAAAAACTACTGAAATATCAGGACTTGGCATACGATCTAAAGAACACCTATCAACTAAAAGAAGTAGTGATACTCCCCTTCGTGATCTCTTGCAATGGAATTGTTCACAAAGAGTTCCGAAACAACTTAAAACAACTCGACATTGGAGAGCACACTGTAGACCAATGTGTTAAAGCGGCGATCCTTGGGACCGTGAGAGTGGTCAGAAAGACTCTTAATAAGCCTTGAACAAATATGTTCCGGCATTGAGACAATACCGAATCAATCGAGATTTAAAAAAAAAATAATAATAATAATTATAATATTAATAATAATAATAATAATATCAGAGATTCGATAATATACATTGATGTTGCTCCATTACAAGACTGCTTATACACTTTATACTCGTCATGTTAGTATCCGGCTAGAAACTTTGCCTAGTTGTGATATATATATTGATTTTTCGATTTGGTGGATGCAAAGGGATAATGTAGCTTAGGTAGTATCGGTCTGCGCAAGCACGAAGAGATGATAGAGAAGACATTTCGGTGAAAACAATAACAATGTCTATTGTCAAACACTTAATAAATTTACGCCCTATCCGATAATTATAATGCGCATGTCTTTCGGTTGAGGTATATTTGAATTGTTTTATGAGTCGTGCTGCATTTCGATTATGTTACACTCAACAGCAGACTAGTTTAACTTACATCCTCTCAGAGCTTTGTCTATTTTAGCCACCTGATAGATCTAATCAAGAGCTTATCGCAAACATCTGAGGGTGTGCGGAAAAACAAATTCGAATATTCTTGGCCTTTCAAATTTTAACAACTTATAAAGCCATTTTCCCCCTATTGGTCAGTGAAAACCGCAGTTTTCTATTTTGATTGGTCAATTTTTTAAATCGCAATTATCTGAGGGTGTGCGGAAAAACATATTTGAATCATCTTCTTGACGTCTCAAATTTCCCACAACTTATAGAGTCATTCTTTTCCTATTCGTCAGTGAAATCCGCAATTTCTTATCTTGATTGGATATTTTTTAAATCGCAAATATCTAAGGGTGTGCGGAAAAACAAATTTGAGGCTTCTTCTTGACATCTCAAATTTTCACAACTTATAAAGTAATTCGTTCCCTATTCGTCAGTGAAAACCGCAGTTTCCTATCCTGATTGGTTATTTTTTAAATCGCAAATATCTGAAGGTGTGCGGAAAAACAAATTCGAATCTTCTTATTGACGTCTCAAATTTTCACAACTTATGTGTCATTCTTTCCCTATTCGTCAGTGAAAACCGCAGTTTCGTATCTTGATTGGTTATTTTTTAACATAGAACTTCGACAGAATTATCTTAGCTTCGATTTTGTTACTTTAGGAGGAGCACCCAGGGGAGCTACCGCAGGATTCCTTGCATATAAGCACTTAAAAAGAATTTTTAGTTTGAGGTACTCAAACTAGAGATGGCTTTTCCAGAGTTGGATTTGACCACCAATTTGAAGTTGGCGTTACAGGTTTAGGCACCTCTATGTAGGCGTATGGTCATTAGATGAACAGATTTGGTGTGATATAAAGCCTGCCGGACTGATAGAGAATTTATATTAGTAAATTTGATGACCGTTACAAATTAATGCTCATTATCGCTTGAATTGTTTATTAATATTTGTAAATTCAATTTCATACTTGAGATAGGGTGATAATTATTTAGTAGCTGACACATGTTATTAGCTCCCAATATTAATAAAGGAATATTAAATCACATCTCTGTAAATGCTTCTCAGCTCTTAACCACAATTGCATCCAATATTATATATAAAAATAAAACTATAATAACACCGAAAATGACACAAAATCTTTCTCGTTGATAATATTCCATTTCATGGAGGCGCGGTGGCTGGGTAGAGCAAGTATTATTTGAAAGCCAGACAGCATGCAGTCTCAAAGGGAATTAATATCTTGGAAAGATTAGAGAAATGGTAAAATCCCTTGTTGTGCGGTAAGAATGAAATATTTAAGAACCGTAATATTGAAACCGAGCACTTCAGAAAGTAATAAGTTCTTAGTAGATTTTGTGTGGCGTGTTTGGCAATAAATAGTTTATTATATTTCGGGAACTAAGCTGGCTTTGAAGGGACAAATTAATTTTGAAATAGGACGATATATAAAGTGTTCTTTGTATACCATTAAAAAAATTAATTAAAATATGTCGATGGATGAAAAATGGGCTTGAGCAGAAATAAATATGACATCATTGAATTTAGGAAATATAATCAAGGATTAGGAGTAAGAGTGAAAAATCTGTAAATTTTAAAAACTGAAAATTCTTTATACAAAATGGCTCTCAGATAGTTATGCCATTTAGTATTCAAGTCATGCTAAGTATGAGTGATCACAGCCACAGTTTTGTAAAATAAAATATTTGAATTCTGTAGTGTGGTAAATTTCGTCTCGATGCGGAATAAAATATTTCCTTACAGACTTTTTGGTCTTATGCACTGACAAGCACAAAAATGGGGTACAGTTATTTAAAATAGGGGACACTGTAGTGCACTATATTGAAAACAGTAATGCTTTAATGTTACTGGTTTTCGCAGAATCCCATTTTATTTCTATATTTTTCCAACACACTTTGAATTCTATTCTAGCAATATATCGTCGATTTCGACTATTTTTAAATAAGACGGTAATCTTGACCTGTAGCTGCATCATTCACCGTTTATAGTGCCATAAATTAACACTTCTGCAATAACCAACGATAGGTTTCAAAGACTGAAGTAAATCTCAGGGTTGCCCTACTTTTCTGCTCGTCAGTATTTCTGTTCACTGTTTTATGGTTTATCTATATGAATCGAGCTTTTTAAAACATCTATTATCCGTTTCTTTAACCGAATCCAAGATTCCAAAGCGTATCAAACCTCAAACAGATTATGTCACGTTTTCCTAAAAGCGCAAACAAATTTTTGCTAAACGCACGACCAAAAAGCGGTACAGGACTGACAAAATAAACCTAATAAAAAATACATGATCGTGCGGCAACAGGGGCGGATCTGTTTACCCACAGAGGCGTTAGTTCCTACCCTATATCTCCAGGGAGATCCCAATGTTGTGGCCCTGCATTTTTAGTCGGGATTTATTATCTATAAAATATTTACGACCGTTGGTCGATTACTGGGGCATCTATACTGAACGGGAGAAAATGGATTCTTCGTAATTACTTCAGGTAGGATGATGGAATAATTGGCTTGGAGGGAGACAAATCCATTTGGAAAACGAATTGCGAACACGTTCTTTGCGAATGAGACTTTGTAAATGAATATGGACCTTCTATTTGTGGCTTTTACTTAAAATAAGATCAACCGACTTAAGGATGATATTCTTATTCAAAGAAACTCACATTATGATTACTAATGTTTACATTAATATAAGTATGTATGTTGCTCTCTCGCTAGTCAATTCTTTCTTCAATTGATAGCTGCTTAAAGTTACTTGAAGTCTTGCAAATGATTTGAAGCAAGACATTATGAACACTAATTTTATGTGCAGCTAGCTATCAAATTGTCTAGATTCTAAAGCAATAACTATTGAAATAATTGAGCATTGGTTTTATATGTTATTGAAGTAAGAGCAACATTCCTTTTTAGTTAGAAACAATTTGCATATATGTTGAAACAATGCTGTAGACTAAAATTCTGTCTATAATAAAGCAAGGCTTTGCAAAAGCTTCGATGAGCTGATGAGCGATACTTATTTTGATCTAGCAGTATTGGTCTTGATCTTGCAAAAAAAGCAATGCCAAGATCAAGACCGAGACCGTCTTTTGGTTAGCAAGAGCAAGACCAAGCCTGTGTATGCAATAAGATCAATACCAATGCCATGCCCTGCAAGAGTAAAACTTTTGCTAGTTGCATGTGGCTTGCGAGATTCTTTTAACCAGTTGTTATAATTATTATCTTTTGCTTTAAAATTTGTATCTTGTTTAGGTTAGTTTTGTCATTTATAAAACATTTTTTCTTAACTCCTAACACGAGTCTTGTAGAGACATTTTTGTTCAGAGTGGCATTTTAACCTTATTTAATATGTACATATTAGAGGCAGCCTGTTATGTCAAGAAAAACTTAAAAAACTTTAAAACGTATGGCGATATTAACTATTATATAACTAGAAATTCTGACAAACTGTATATTCCAGCATTTAATTTAGCACAAGTGAATCGTGGACCTTTTATTACTTCTGTAAGAATTTATAACCACCTACCGAGCAGTTTAAAAACGGAGGACTTAAACTTGCTTACCTTTAAGGTCAAATTAAAGAAAATTTTAAAAAAGTATGCATTTTACTCTCTGTCTGAGTTTTTCTCGCGAGATCTGAATTAGTATTAAGGTTGTTACTTTTGTATCTGAGTATTTTTAGGGATTTTTTATAATTATATTTTGTTACCTAGTATATTTTCTTATTTCTAGTTAGTTAAGTGATTTGACAAATTTCAATAGTTGTAATACAACTCTTATGAAATATATGGATTTGAATTTGAATTTGAATTTGAATATTTTCCGAAAATATTACAAAAATTAGGATGTGTTACATCCTAAAAACTTCACGAGATATACAAAGAATTAGATACAGAAATAGAGGTATAATGGTGCTTCCAATTATGACCGATAATTTGGAACCCTAGAAACCGGTACCGAATTGCGGATCAACGTAAATTATAATGAGGGGTGAATTAAAAGGTGAAAATGAGGGTTTTTGTTTGCTCCCTGAGTTAGCGAAGCAAGCGGAGTGCAATGTAAGAAGTGTTACACCTCATACTGATATGACACCCTCTTTATGTGTTTCATTTTGTCTTCAATTCGGTTTAGAATTCCAGGTAGAAAATGTCCCCTCTCCGCAGACATCCCAATTTGCAACTTGGTCGTTAATATAACGTTCCCTCTGTAGGATACTGAAATTAATATGTTCCACCCTTTGCATCTGCGTTCTTTCTTGTACCGTTTCTTTAATAATTTCACTCTGGCTTTCTCTTAGAATTGTACTGGATGTTCCAGATTAAAAAGCAAAATTGGATTGCAAATTAATGTTAGATATAAGGGCACTTCTGGAATTAAATTTAGTCTTTATGGTGCCAAATTATGAATATTTGCTGGCGCCAGACGATCGTCATCTATTTGAGATACTTTATGTATATTATATTAAAATCCTATCTGGATTCCCGATTTCCCCCTCACAACTTTATGTTTATCGTGTCGATATCCGGCTAGAAACTTAGCTTGGCTATGTTAGGCACTGGTTTTTTTCTGTATGTCGAAGTGGTCATGTAGTTTAGATAGGATCGATCTACTTCAGGTGAGAAGAGATGAGAAAGACACTTCGGTAAAAACAATAACAATATCTATTAACACCTTACCGGAAATTATAATGCGCATGTCTTTTCAGTTGCGGTATACTTGAAATCTTTATGAGCTATAGTCACTACTTATAATAAAGTATTTAAGAGTTGTGTTGTGTCTTATTTATGTTTAGCTTTGCTCATTTAATTTTAAATAATTACTTTAGCACCTTAGCGGCAGACTAGTTTAATTCGATTTCACTCAGTGATTTAATTCACTTTAACCACTTAACAGATTTAACTTCGAGATCTCTTATTGTTACTTTTGTTAGGAGGAGCACCCAGGTGTTCCATCGCAAGTTAGTGCATATAGGCATTGGGCAGAATCTAGAGAGAATTACATGTTTAGGACATTCAGTGGAGATATGGGGAAATAGTATGTAAACTTTTGGCGAAGAAGGCTCGAACCTAAAAATTCTCTCACTGATAAGTGACTAAATCAATAGGAATACACTATAATTTTATTAGACGTATGCCCAGTAAATTGTTACCAAATACTTATACATCCTTTTTTCCGATATATATTCTTGTTATTTAGCGATATTTAAACTACGAGCTACCCAGCTTATAGAACGACAATTTAGCTGAAATTAGGGCCATAATGGTAGTGGGGCTTAATACTTACCATATAAATTAAACAGTTTTTGAGCTACAGCATGTGGCTCCTCAGGGAGCACTTCCATTGATAAATATAATAGTGTAGCGATCCCGAACAAGTGAACTAATCGCCATGGAATTTGGCAATGAAAATCGCCGCGGACATAATCGAATTGCTGATAATAAATCCGCGTTTATTTAATAACCGGGCTCTTTGCTGGCTATTTTAACGGTGCACGTTATTTAGTTTGTTTTGCCTGTACCGAAGGGAGTAAAATACCAATTCAATTTATATTATTTGAATAAATGATGATCAAGCATATGCATATTGCGTATATTTGATTTAATTTTTGTTGTATATAATAAAAGTGTTTCATAATTTCATTAAATATTAAATTTGCAAATGTATATGCTTATCCTTCTATTTCTATCTCTTCAATTTTAAAATAATTACCAAACTGCCTAGGTTATCTCTTTCTGCATAAATTCCTTACCTTCTTCTGAAACAATACTTCAAGCTGTAGGCACATCCGCGGACAACTATTCTATCCTCCTTTTTTTTCCTCATATCATTCTTTCTTTCCTTATGCTTATTTTTAATTGTATTAGCTTGCCTACCATGCCCTCTATGTCAATAATTAGCATTTTTTGTTTATGTTCCTATTCCATAACCTCTGCTTATATTTCTGCTAAAAGAATACATGTAACATCATCAGTATACTCGTTCACTCACTGGTCTTCCTCACTAAATACATTTGTTAGAGATGTGGTAACCTACTTTTTTAAATTGGTCAGATTGTTATATATCCTTGCTAGCGGCTTCAAGCCGGGGGGGAGATTTCAATAAGCGACAATCGCCTGCGCGCTTTTAAAGGAGTTGTAATGCTGCATTTAGTCGAAAAGAAAATGCACATGATTTTATTACAATACCCGATATATTTTGATATTAAATCTATAGTCCTTTGGCCATATCGAATACATATGTAGAGGATATTGAAATATGAAAGTTAATAGAGTGAAATCGATATCAAAAAATAGGTATAATGAGAGAGAAGTCTGTTCTTTCATATATACGTGCGTTAGTAGTACCTATTTAACTTGTAAATTACGCATACAAACTTTATTTTAGATTAATTCCTTATTTTCAGTTTGAGGGAGAGGCAGAAGATGTTGATGTGTTTTTTTAAATAATACAGGCGGATTTCACAATAATCGCCATCAAAAAATATAATGAGAAAGAAATCTGTTGTTTCAGATATACGTACGTTGGAAGTACCTATTTAACCTGTAAATTATGCATACAAACTTAATTTTAGATTCATTCCTAATTTTCAGTTTCAGGGAGAGGCAGAAGATGTTGTGTTTTTTAAATAATACAGGCAAATTTCAGAATAATCGCCATGAAAAAAATATAATGGATGGATGGATGGATACTTTAGTGATTAGGAACGATAATAACACACTAGAATTTGATATTTATAGAAAAAGTACTGCGACTAAACGATATATTCCTAATGACTCCTTCCATTGCGACCAACACAAAATGGTGGCCAGCTTTAATTTTTTAGTACACCGTATGGTTAACTTTCCCCTCAGAAGAGAAAGATTTAATAATGAAAAGGAGCCACTTAAGAATATAGCGAACGTTAATGGTTTCAATACTATAACTTAATAAATAGACTAATTAATAGGCATTTGTTTAGAAAGACCATTCGTGATTCCACTTCTTCCGTCAATGAGGATGAAAATACAAAATATGTCCCGATACCAGAGGACTCCAAAAAGTCTTTGAGAAAGTAGGTTTAAAATTAGTATACCAAACTCAGTTTAAAATTAAGAAATTATTAGGTCCAAAGGACAAAATTTAAATATTAGAAAGAAGTGAAATATATGAAATGGGATGCATGGATTGTAACCAAAAATATGTTGGGCAAACTATAAGATCTATACAAACGAGATTCATGGAGGTAGAACCGAAAAATCAAGTGTTGCCGAGCATGCTTTTGATAATAATCGTAGAATAACAATTAAAAATTAAAAATTAATTCACAATATAACTGATAGGAGATTATCAGACGCATAAGAAAGTATGGAAATTATTAAATGTAAGAATAGTTTAAATAGAGATAGAGGGCCAATTTCGTATAGTCCATTGTATTGGTTGATCGAGCGTGACTAATGGGATTCCAGGATTGGTTCCTTTGGTTTCGCTTGATTAAGCAAACATTTAGTATAAAAGAGAGTTAGGTATATTTTAAATGTAGTTTTAATCATCTGCTGATGATGCTAACATGGTTTGCGAAACGCGCGGGGAGTGCATTAATTATGTTTCGGTATTGTGGATAAAAGTCCGTTTTAGTCATTGTAGACTGTTTGTGTAGTCTTGTCGTTGTCAGTGTATTGAAATGGCCACAAATCCTGTTGTTGCGGCATGAATTGTGGCGGCTATAGTGGATTCCTCGGTCAGCGCGAAACTGCGAGAAACGTTGGTGTAAGTCTTTCTAGTGTGCAACGAATATGTCAGCGGTACGAAGAAACTGGTTCAGGACGAGGAAGGAGTACAACAGCTAAAGATGACCGCTTTCTGGTTTCTAGTGCTTTGAGAAACCGAAGAGTGACGGCAGTTTTCCTTCGAAATCACCTGCAAGAAGTGAGAAATGTAAACATAAGCTAGTGGACAGTTAGGAGGTAACTTCATGCTGCTGGACTAATTTCTCGAACTAGAGCTACTGGACCGCCGCTTTCCCGTGAACACCGGGTTGCAAGATTGAATTTTGCACGAGAACGCTTGGCTTGGAGAATAGAGGATTGGAGTCGCGTATTGTTTTCCGATGCATCGCGATTCTGTCTTGCAGACTCTGATAGACGTGTAAGAGTGAGGCGACGACAAGGCGAGAGATATGCTCAAGCGTGTATTGCCGAGCGACTTCCATTTGGTGGAGGATCAGTTATGGCGTGGGAAGGCATATCTTTTGAAGCTCGCACGGAGTTAGTCTTTATCCCGAATGGAACGTTGAATGCGCATAGGTACCTAACACAGGTTCTAGAAGACCATGCTGTACCATTCATGGTTATTCTTGGAGAAGACGCAACCTTAATGCACACTGCTCGGATAGTTACTGCTTATCTTGACGATGTTCAAATCACGCGATTTGCTTGGCCTGCTCGCAGCCCTGATTTAAATGCCATAGAACATATTTGGGATGAGATTGGGAGACGTCTACGGAGACATGTGCCGACCCGTACAAATTCTAGAGAGCTTCGCGACATACTGGTGCAGGAATGGGAGAATCTTCCGCAGGATGTGACCCAAAATATGATCCAAAGCATGCCTCGTCGTTTGCAAACTGTTATCACTGCGAGAGGAGGGAATACTCGCTACTAAAGACCTTAAAATTTCTTTTGTTTCAACCAAAAGCATATCAAAATAAACTTTTTATTTTCCTTACTTTCAATAAACTTTTACCAAAGCAACAGATTTTTTTTTTAAGAATCATGACAAAATCATCGCATAAACTTAGAAAAATATGTTAGAACTGAAAAAAACCAAAAAAAAAACCTGAAGAGTTCTTTAATAATTGCTAATTACGGGGTGACCCTAATTTTATGCTCGGCAGATGCGGCAGTAATAAGGTGGTGGCAATGGCTACTGAACTACAAATTCATTGAAATATGAAAGTTAATACAGTACAGTTTACGATTAGTTACTCATAGTTCGAGTTCATACTAAACATATCACTAATCATACCCTTTGCGATTTTTATTGATAATTGACCATTTTGCTTGTATACCCTTTTTTGGTTTAAGTACTTTGAAACCTGCAACCCTTTATTATTTTATAAGGCGGTGAATCTCATAGGCTTTTTTAATAGCGAATTAAAATGACTTTTCTCTCTTTCAGATCTTAATATTTCAATTAACTTTCCGAACATTTAATCACTGATTTACTTTCAACTCGATAATAATAGATTTTAAACTGAGACTGCGATTATGGAGAAAATAGTTCTTTACACTTGAATCAGATTATTATATTTTTTAATTTGCATTTTACTGTGTTATATGACCCTGCAACCTCTTTTTTTTTTCTTGATGAGCTTTTCTCTCTTAGAACTTTTCTTGTCGAACTCTAACTCGAACTTCATATGTTTGGCTTGGGTTAATGTATTTGTGAACTTCCTCCCTCTCTTTTTGGAGAAAAGTTTGCTACCTCCCAAAAGTCTAGGAGACTCGGGAATGATACCCGGAAGCGGTGGTTGAACAGGCGGAGTTCTATTCTATATCCACGATCGCTGCCGGTCATTCACTCTGGATGGGTCTTACAGAAAGCGATCTTTACGTGGGGCTCGCGGAACACGGGAAATTTAAATTTGCTAATCAAAATAACATTACCTAGATTTGTATTTTCTGATCATTTTAGACACTTACCATGCCAAATGGATCTTATACAAAATAAAAAACATCTAGGGAGTAAAACATTAAAGTCACCAGATGATATCCTATTTTACCATATATTCGGAGATAATTAACTGAACGTCAGTTCCAACAGATAAATTAAAACTTGTCAAGTTAAAAGGCAATCCATAATTTATGGTAACATATTTATGTACATTTGGCCAATCAGTTTTGAACAGTTTGTTATTTTAATTTAAATTGTATAAATGTATTCAGTGCCATAATTTTGAGTTTCCATTAAATATTTGCATAGAAAATTTTATCCTACTGATCATAATTATGCATAGTATAGAAGTTTATAAATTATACAATTAATAAGTGGCATTCTATTAGGGCGAAATACATATTCATCGAAGTCAATAGATTTAATTCACGAGATACGGTTAATTCAATTAGTTGTTGTAACCACACCGAAGTTTATAAGCCAAATCAAATCATTATTTGTACTATTGTCCAAGTGACCAGCAATTTAAGGATGTCAGAACCTCCACCATCAGCGAAGATGTTAAATTTGTCAGTAACAATGCCTAGGAAAGTAATGGTTTATGGAGTATGGAACCCCAGAAGCATGCTTGAGGGCTAACCGTTATTAAAATATAGCGATGTACGAAAACTAGATAATGATTTCATCTAGTTCAATCCCTATATTCATATATATATTTCCTGATTTCCAAACCTTCCTATGACCCACGCAATCAAAAGCTTTGCTAAGATCAAATAGCATTGGAACAATAACCTATTCATCATTACATTTAGGATAGAAAAACCATGATCGTCGCTTTTCAAATCTTGAACTCCAAGCAGGGCCTCATTTTTTCTATGCGGGGATACATAGTACATATTTATCGATAATTCCTTATTTATGTTCGTTTATTTTTAATCATTTAATCTATCTCTACGTATTTTGTCTACTTATTTTAAATATCTCTATGTTTTGTGTTGGCCGACACCTTTGTGATGTATTCTCTTTAATATTACCTCCTATCTTTAACTTTTAACTTATTTTCCTTTATTTCTATTACTATATTCTCGTATACTGACGTCTTTTCCTTATAACTTTATCTATATCCATATATGAATTTTAATTTCATCTCCTAGGTCGTCATGTTGCCCAAGTGTCTGTCTTATGATCTTCCCTATAAGGTACTTATGTGTGATAGTTGGCTACAACATTCCCATATATGACCTGTATTTGCTTTCTAGCTTCTGCTTTATTTTAGTACAATATTATAATTCTCGTACTCTCCATATTATAACTCTTTAATTTCTCTTACAATTAAATGCCTATGTGTTTTTTTCTGTAACTTTTCCAATATGGTACTATCGCTAAACACTTGCATTTAAAATTATAACTTTTGCTTCTCTAATGCCTACGTGTTTTTATAATGATTTCCCCAATGTGGTACCTGTCATTAATATATTTTTCTATATATATTATTTTATAATTTTTATGGAATTTTTGGGAAGCACGTGCTCCTGTGCCCTACGGCAGGGGTCGCCACTGGTTTAAACACGTTTCCGATATGGATAGTACAGCTATCATATGTGTATCTGCATTTTTTTATATCTCGAAATATATTTTTTGTGAAGTGCAAATTTAAGTTAATAATAAAACAAAAAGAAGGATCTTAGAATATTAGCAGCTTCACAACTATCAAAAGGGTCTAGGAAGAGGATATTATTGTTATTAAAAGTAGTATATTTAGCGTTATCATACTTATAAGAATTTCCAGCGAGAGATTCAAAAGATTAAAAAAAAGTTCTGTTATATAAAAATTATGCTCTATTACACATTATATCCATTTTTGTTTGTAACAACTCTACGCAAAGCCTTACAGGCCAATGTTGCTTGCAAATGTCACATAAAATCAACGTTTTATCTTTACACTAAAGAAAATGGAACAAATCGCTTTCTATTTGGAAAGCACTCAAGAGGAAATTTAAACTTTGGAAGGTATTGAAGGCATTTGGCACGGTATATCTGCATAATTCTTCCAATAAGTCGCCGAGAACAGAAATGAACAATAAGAAAGAAAAGAGACAAAAAGGGAAACCCTTTGTAATTTGCGAAAAATCAGACGACGCTCTCTCAAAGGATATTTCTGCCTTATGGCGTGGAAGAATTGGGGCTAAAGTTACAAACCAACTTTGAGATAACCGTAAAGTTGAAACTCTAATGGATTTTGCAAGTCAAATATGTTCGTTTCTCATTTAATGTTGGAAATAAGCTTATTTCAAAATTATAATTAATTAGGCGGCTCTTCCTTGGCGTCTTATCTTGTACTAAATATTCTATTAATTGCCATAACTGAGATAAGAAGAAAATGGCTAAATATTAATTGCATATTAAATATGTCTTTAATTGAAATAAATTATCTCCCTACAACGTTTACTTGGAGAAAGAAAAATATGATTTCACTAAGCTGGTCATCAAAAAAACGGGACACCCACTTTTTTACATGCATTTTAACCACATATGTCTCTAAAACTGCAAATTTGAAAAGCCTCCTCCTTCTACATTTTGCATAATTAAATGTTTTTGGATTACTTGTTGTTTTTCATAAAGAAATAATAATAATTTTTTCAGAGAAGCTTGATTAACTCTTTTCATAGCAACAAAATCTGAGACTCTAGCCTTTTTCACTTCTTGCTTGGAGATAACGAATTAATGATATGTCATTTATCCTGTAATATAAAGGTTATTATAGGCAGGTATGTGAGAAATATCGTTTTGCATGAAACGAAACGCAGGACTATGCCTTTGTTATAGCCCAAAATAAAGGTGTAAAATTGGAACCTTCTGGGCTTCTCGGATATTTATTACTATTTTGTTACTATTGTCCCGAATAGTGACCATCCGAATGTTTTTGTGCTACCCTATACAACTAACCTTGTCGCATCTACGCTCTTTCCGTATGAATCATCGCCGTCCGAGAAGATTCGGGAGCTGTGGTCTTTTCCCGATGGGTGCAGCCCTGGTCGAGAATAATACAGAGGCCTCGCTTCGTCCGAAATAGTCGCGATATATTTTAGATTAGATATAAATACCGGGCAGTACGCGTTTTTTTTTTTGTTTTTTGGAGGGGCTAAAAAAAAATCTTCGAAAGACACCTCGGTTTTCATGACGATCTTATGTGACCGAGGGTGTGGGATTCGTTCCCTCTAGGGATACGCCTACCCACTAAAAAACTTACCCCGTTTTCTCTCCCCGAGCATCCTGGGACCGTTTATGCAACATTCTTCGCGGATGCAAGGCTGTTCTATGGTGGTGCCACTTGGTTTTGTCTTTCGTTTCGGTCTTTTTCTTTTTGCTTCATAATTTGTCTAATTAGATTTTGTATATTTTGCCATTTTTCAGAGCTTTCCATTAACTTTGCGGTCAGGTTATCTGGGTTAAGTTGGCATCCTACAATTTGGTAAGTCTCCAGTCTTAGTTCGTCCCATTTTTGCAGTTAAATATTGTATGTTCCGGACTATCCCGCTCTTGACAGTACAAACATCTGTCACTGTCAGACAGCCCCGATGGAATTAAGGTATGTATAAAAAGATCCGTGTCCCGTTAGTACTTGAGTTAAGAAGTAATCTGTATTTCTGTGCTTACAGTCTAGCCAAGGTTTAATTCTAGGGATTAGCCTCTTGGACCACTGCGCCTTTTCCACTTCGTTATCCCACCTTTCCTGCCATGTCTCAATTGTTTTTTCCCTTTCCCTTTGTTTGATCTGGATCTTAGGGCCCTCTGTTTCGTAAATTCGTCTTCTTTCTTTGGATATTAGATCAATTGGCACGATACCCGTAATAACTTGTAGGGCACTCGAGGAAGCTGTGCGGTAGGCACAAGCAACTCTAATAAGGATTTAACTTTGGGCACTAATCATTTTGTCCCTGTGGACTTTGACGTTCATTGTCTCATGCCATATCGGTGCTCCGTACAAAAGGTTAAATGAACTACGCCGCTTAACACTTTTCTCTTGCATTCCCTAGGTCCTCCAATGTTGGGCATTAGCTGCAACAGTGACGCTGTTCTCTGCTCTGCTTTTTTAATGACAGTCTTGAAGTGCTCGGTAAAGGTTTTATTTGCACTCAGTATTACCCCTAGGTATTTTACCGACTGGCTGGGTATTATTGTTACACCATTTATCTCGAAGGAGATATTTGCTCTGTTTCTTGCACCTTTCAGGAATAGTGCTTCACTCTTTTCTGGAGCAAGTTCGAATTCGTGCCGCGTTAGCCAGACATTTATTCTGCGCAAGGCTTCATCAACTTTTAGACACAGAAGCTCCACATCGTTCGCGCTTACCAGGATAGCCAGGTCACCGGCAAATGCTACTTTCTTCACCTTGTCTCCCAGTTCCTCCCTGAGGATACCGTCATAAGGAATATTCCACATTAGAGGGCCCAACACCGATCCCTGCGGCACTCCGCATGACATATTTATTTGGTTTCCCGCAATCTTTAGGATCCTGTTTTGGAAGTAACTCCCTATCACATTAACCAGATAGTTTGAGATGTTGAACTCTTTAAGTTTATGAATAATTTTACTCCAGACGGCCGTATTAAAGGCGTTTCTGATATCTAATGTGATAAGCGTACACCATTTTTCCGTTGTGTCTCCTGCAGCCTTTAGAACGGATTCTACGGCTTGAATCGTGCTTTTTTTCTTAACAAATCCATATTGGTCCGCTGATAGTCCTCCCTTCTCCTTGATTTCCTTATCAAGCCTTTCTCTAATCATAATTTCAAAGAGTTTGCCCATGGTATCCAAAAGGCAGATTGGTCGGAATGCTGTGTTACTCTCCAGAGATTTTCCGCCTTTCATTAGCAGGCAGACCCTTGCAATCTTCCATCTGTCTGGAAACACTTGTTCTTGAAGAAGTTTGTTAAAAATTCTCAGCACAGACTCCGGCATTATGTCAATAAGCTTCTTTATTGCTTCAGGTGGTATATTATCCGGTCCTGGGGCTTTGCCATTTTTCATGGCGGTTTTGGCTCCGGTAATTTCCTCGCTCGTGAAGGGTTCCACATTGCTAGCAGCTGCTCCCCTGACCCAGTCATCACTTTTTTGTGGAAATAAGGTCTTCGCAATTTCCAGTTTCTTTTCAGAAGAGAGGTTGCAGGGTAGAGTTGGGTTTTTCAGATGTTTGACTGCGATTTTGTAGCCGTTTCCCCATAGGTTATTGCCCAGTTCCTTGCAGAGGTCCTTCCAATGTTGTGTTTTTGACTTACTTAATACATTTTTGAGTTCCTTCCTCTTGTCTTTATGTTCTCTAGATAGGTGGTCATGGTAGTTAGCGTTTTGAGGATCTCTCGCTCTTTGGCGTGTTAGGTTTCTTCGGGTGCTGATGCATTCCCGCCGCTTTTCTCCAATATCTGACTTCCTCCAGTACGGCACTTTAGCATTTTCTGAGCCGCCTCTTTTTATGCAGCTTGACACATACACCGATTTTAAAGTTTCCATATAGTCGTTTAGGTTCATGGTTTCATTGTCACTAATATGCATCTTCTCCACTATGTTTCGTCGGAATACGTCCTCTAATATGACAGTTTTTTGTTTTTCTTTTTCTCTTTATCTACTTTTTATTTCGCTCCGAATTTCAAAGGCTATGAAACTATGATCACTTACCAGTTCGTCATCGAGCACTGTCCAGTTGTGAATAGCCTTGGCTACGCCTTGGGTTGAGCACGTAATGTCAATGAACGACTGGTATCCCCCTCTGATAAAAGTTGGTTTTTCTCCTCTATTATATATGACCAGATCTAACGCGTCCATCCACTCCGTAAAGTACTTTCCTCGTTTATCCGCTCTTGGTGAACCCCACCTTGGCGATTTAACATTAAGATCACCCATTATAATGGCCTCATCAGCTTGATTTCTTATTGAATTCATTAATATCTCTATGTACCTCTTAAAATCTTCAAATGAGATATTTGGAGAGCAATAACAGCAGTAAATGCTAAAAGAGCCTAATTTAATTTTAAGAGATTCCTTATTTCGGTCGACCGTTTTAACTACAAGCTTCCTATTTGAAAAATATACGGCAACATCTGTATTCTGGTCGGTAATCCATTTGCAGTCCTGTACCACCTTTCTGTTTGGTTCACCAGCAACGATAATGTCCACTGACTCCCTGGCTGCTATAAGGTATGCCATGTCGTGGGCTGGTCTTGATCTATTGAGATTAGTTTGAAGAAGTTTCATTTTGGGATTTCTGCTCCATGGAAACCGCTCTATTCAAAGATCTTCTGAATATCGGGCATCTTGACGAGTCGGGTCTGTGGTCGTCGGATCTACAGTATATGCAATAGGGTTTTCCTGAACATGCTGCAGCCTTATGGTCCTTTGAGCTGCAGTTGTAGCAGATATCCGAGCACTCCTTGTTGTTACAATTGTGTGTTTTTTGTCCTGGTTTTGGGCATCTAAAGCACCTTTCGATTTGAACCCTTTCTCTTACCCGACAGTTAACCCATCCGATCCTTACCTTATTTTGAGTAAGTATTGATGTGTCCACGGTATTTGTGACACTTATGGTCACTGCCTGATTTCCATCTCTCATGGGGCGTAAGTTTCCTACTGTAAGGTCATTTTCTTACGCATTTACAAACATTCTCAATTCTTCCTCTACTTCTTGTTTGGAGGTGGTTGGATCAAGGCCATACACGTGTAGTGTTTTTGTTGTCTTTTTTGTTATAATCTTGGATTCTGACATTCGTTTCTTAATTTCCCTACTTAGTGCCTATGTGTTTCCTTGGCCCCTTTCAAAAATTAACTTTAGGTCGCCTGCTTGTGTTCTTCGGAATCGGTCGATTTGAATACCGATTTTCTTAATATTTACTTTTTCCTTTACGTTCTTCACCAGTTCCGCATAACTCATATTTCCAGCCTTTATGATTATGTCGTCGGTGCGTGGATTTTTTCTATTTTGTACCATTGATACTTGGCGACCTGTCCGTTTCGGTATCTTAGGTAGCATATAGTTTACCCTTATGTTGGTTTGTTGCAAGACGTACTCCGCAATCTTCTGCACGTAGTCCCTATTTAATCCTTCCGGTGTAGCTAATACTAGTTCACTAGTGTTCGGGTTATCATCTAGTGTTTTCTTCATAGATTTTACTAGTTTGTGGAATTTCTCCATATCGTTTACTTCCCCTTGATCAACTGCATAGGGCAGTAGATAAACCGTCTTCGTAACTTTGTTGCTTTATTTCTGCTGGAAGTAGTTTCGCTAACAATAAACTCAATCTGGCCCTCTTCGCAACCATCTTCGATTATTTCTTTGATCTCCGGATATTTTTCAAAAGCTTCTTTGGCTATTCCTCTTTTTCCTTTCTCTTTTGGGTCAATAACGAAGGCAATATCCCCTAATTCTTTGGTTCTGAACGGATTGCCTTCCACCATCTTTACTGTATTAAACAGACTTTCGGCCCACTCTTTATCCATAACTTTGGATAGCGCGTCAAAGGATTCATTTCCCTTTAGTATGCTTTGTACATTTTGCATGGTCACAACACCATCTTGGGTCTGTGTTGTTGCTTCGTTAGTGCCAAAAGATTCTAAGTCATCCTCTGTTTGTGTCGCTGCATCTGTTGTCTTGGCCGCAATTTTAAACTAATTTCCTTGGTCTTTTACTGTTACTTCGGTATTCTTTTGATCTGTTTGCTTTGCCGCTTTTTTTTCTTTCGGGTATATTCCTACTTCATTATATCTTCGGTCCAAAACGTCGATTTGAAAGGACATGCTCTCGACTGCCTTTTTAATCTCTGCCTTGGTATTTGGTACACATTTAATTATCACTTGGAGATCCATTGCCGTTTCCTTTAGCTTGTTGAACAACGCTTGAAGCTCGCTCACCTCCTCGAGTGAGTCATCCTCCCGGTTTCTTTTCATATTGCCTTGAGTAGTATAATTCCGGATGCTACTTGTTGAGCTACTCGAATTATGCCTGGATACAGGTGGCGTCCTTGATATTGATGACCTTCTTGCAAATGGGTCGCTTATCATTGTAAATGGTTGATTGCCCTCCCAGTATCCATAGGGCAGCCCTCCTTGGAGGGGTGGGATTCCCCGGCTGTGCCGGAACCCACCTGGGGTAATTTTTGTTTATCCGCCATTTTCCATGTTTGCTGTTTGCTGTTTGGTTGTTCGGGTTTACTTCCCTAGAAAGGTTGCCTTCGCCTCGGCTGCGAGTCCCGTCTGCCCGTTTCTCCCTATCGCGTTAGCCCTACAGCTTCCCTCTCCACCAGGGTTTTACCTGATCTCGAGATTCACCATAGGTTTCCAGGATCCACCCACCGTCTGGCTTCTAGGAATTGCGATTAGGAATTGAATAGGAGAGGCTGTATGTTGCGCGTCACTATTCCATTAGGACCCCAAGTACGCGTGTTGGAGTGAGTTAATCATTGAGTGCTGAATTGTAAACATCTATGAATTGTAAAGTTATAAGATTAGTTTAGTGTGTTTAATTTCATACAGTGATAAAGAATAAAGACAGTATTATTATAAAATAGTAATAGTTGTGATTTTGTTAGAACCCACAGAAAAACGTAACACTATTTTGAAACGTGTAGTAATGTATATTGTGATTTAGGTTCACAACCCGGTTAACATAATAACCTTGATATTATTTTTTTGAATCTCAGAATAAAACTAAATTAAGTCGCTCATACGGAAAAGCAACAGAGCAAACAATTGTACGAAAAACTCGGAAAAAAAAAACATTCTTAAAGATGGAACCTGAGTTGATCCTACGCTCTCCTTTTGAATATATGTAAATCATTTACTTTAAAACAGTTTCGTGCTTAGGTTGGATTCAGAGATCGAACGCGAATGGAAAAATTATACCGATTCGAGGGGGATTTGGATAAATCCTGCGTTATTGGATCACTTATCGGATTTCGAGATAAATTAAATTTTAAATTATTTTTAGTTCCCGTTTGCTTTTGAAATTCGAAATGATTTTACCTAGTAACGTGATGGCGCCCCTTTTTACTTTCCATGATGGATCTGTTTTCAATGGAAATAATGTGAATCAATAAAAACAACATACAACCGCACACATAGGCAGATATATCAATTTTTATTCTCACCATTCCACAAAAATGAAGATAAATCTTATATTAGCACTAAAAACATGCATTGAAAGAATTTCTCACCACTCACTCAAAAATCAAAATTTAAATAAACTACGTGATATCCTTTTAAATAACTCTTATCCAAAATATTTTTTAAATAAACTAATCTTTAGCACTACGCAAACTAACACAAATGAACAACTAAATAACAACATTACTCAAGATATTTCAGCTTTCGTAACACAAAACAATATTTCTTATTTTTCCCCACCATATATTAAAGAAATTAACAATAAAATTATAAAGATTTTTAGTTCTCAAAAAACAATCAAAATAGCGCATAAACAAGTAAAAACCATAAGACAACTATTTAGTAGAGTTAAAGATAAAGATGAAAATTTAAAAATGTCAGATGTAGTTTATAGTATATCCTGCAATAACTGTGAAGGAATTTACATAGGTCAAACTTTAAGAATTTTAAAAGACAGAATAACCTCTCATAAAAGTGATTGCAGACTTAATAAAAAACATGTGCTTTAGCACAACATAGCTTAGATTTGAAACATGAATTTAATTATAAAGATACAAATATTTTATGTAGAGAAACTAATAACAATAAAAGATTATTTTTAGAAATGGTAGAAATATCACTTCAACCTAATTCAATCAACAAAAAAACTTACTTTGAAGATCTAAGTATTATTTATTCTAACATCCTAACATTAAATAATAATACATTAATACATGATAGTGCCAATTCATCAACCATTTAAATTAAAATATTTATTATTCTAACAAATTAAACTACGGTTAGATAATTAACTATAACTTTAAAAAAAGCATATTAAACCATACCTGAAATAAATTTCAACCTTTTTGATTTGACATAAAATACAGATGTGTCAGTGTCGGAACGTCCAAAACCCAAAATGTTATAACTAAATTTACTAATTATTATTATTATTATTTAATTTTTATATACCTGGCAACCTTTCAAAAAACAAACTGACAAAATCTTTAAATTTCTAAATCTCAATAACACAGCTAAAACGTAACTCCTGCTAACTATTTTGGTGCTGACTGTAAAACAAACACTCGTTTTATTCTTAACCAATATGTTTTGTGTTTAAAAGTTGTAATTCGATGGTAAAGCCTATTCAACTATTTTCCAACATTCTATATAAAGTGCGACATAAAACCCCATGCAATATTTATGATGTTCGTGACAACTCCGAACATATAATAAAAGACATTTTAAAACAAAATTTTCTATTTGGCATTTCTAACGAAGCTTTACGTGATTATAATGATATAAATATAAAACAAGAATAGCTTATACGGTGCTATAAAACTTTTATTGTAAAAAGTTTGGCGAGTGTATTCTAAATTACGGCACAAAACTTGCCGCTGGAGGTATATCCCGACATGCAACATACCGTGTCTATTCGTTACTTTTAAAGAAATAAATCTACTAGAAAACTTCGACAACATGCCTTATTCGTAAACCGTTTCAAACCCAACAATAAAATAAAAAAAAAATAATAAATTATCAACAGCTCACAAAGTTATACTACATTTGTAAGTGACAGGGATGTGGCGATACTAGTGATGTCCGATAGAATCAGTTTCACTATAGGTTTTAATTAATCGCCATCTGATTTTCATTAAACATATTCGGATCTTCAGCTATCTGGAAATATGTATACTAGAATATAAACAATGCAGATATTGCAGCTACAGTGATGAATGCAAACTTTTTTAAAACTGGAAACAATCACTGGGCTTATCTAAGTTGTAATTAAATACATATACCAATACAAATAAAGCCAACACAGAAACAATACTTCTTCTTTTTCTTTGTCGTAACTCGATTTCGAGTATCGTGACCCCTCGTGTTACTCAGAGTTGATAACCGCCCTTCATGTTTCCCTGTCTTCTGCTGCTCTCATCACCTCGGTCATAGATAGATTAATGAGACGTTTTATTTGATCTATGTATCTCACGGGTGACCGACCCTTTCTCCTTTTACCATCGACTTTGCCTTGTATGCACAGTTATTCCATCCCGTTTCGTTTGATTACATGACCAAAGAAACGTAGTATATGACGTTGAATTGTCGGTAGTAGCCGCTGGTTGGTATCAATATTTAATTCTCTTAAAATGAGAGAAGTTGGTTCTCCGCGCAGTCCAAGGAATTCTTAACGTGCGTCGGTAGCAAATCATCTCAAAAGCTTCAATTCTTCTGCGACACGCTCTTTGATGTTCCGTTATTTATACGAACGAAGGCCCTGTTAGAATAGTATAAGGTCTTTATTAAATATATTAAGTGTTGTGGTACTGCCATTTCCCTTAAAACCATCCATAGGTGGTGCCATTTGACGGTATCGAAAGCCTTTGCGTAGTCTAGAAAACAGAAGATCGCTGGTACATTAAATTCATGGCATTTTTCAATTATTTGTCTAATATTATTAACAAGTTGATCTCTGATTCCTTTACCGGGGATGAAACCGGCTTGTTCTTTAGAAATATGTGGAAGTAGATATGGCTTTAGTCGCTCTTGAATTAGAGCATTATTTTACTCGCATGGCTTATTAAAGCTATTGTTCTATGATTTTCACACATCTTTTGCCTCTTTTTTGTGCAACGGAATGTACATTGACTCCGTCCACTCTGTTGGCCATCTTCCGTTTGATCATATTTTGTTACAGATATGATGGATAATGTCTAGTCCCACTTCTCCGGTTGCCTTTAACATCTCAGTAACAATTCCATCTCGTCCTGCCGATCTTCTACTCTTTATAGCTGGCCCTCGAGGTAATAGAAAGATAAGTCTGTTCTATTTTTGTCAGTTATCAGTTGGTTTTATCAGTTAATTAAATTCCGTTCTACTCTTTAGTTTTTTAAGAGCTGATTCCACCTCAGTTCTAAGTATCGGTGGCTCAAGTTGTTCTGGTTGTGTTGGTATCTGATTACACACATAGAAAAGAGTTCTCAATCTGAGGGAATTGACGTTATTCTAAGAGCATATTGACTTTCATATGTGGCAAAAGAATATTACTTTGTGTGTACTTTTGTGTTCTTCGTTCATTAGAACACTGCAGTAGTTTTACCATCGCTCTATTACCTCCGATACCTTTGTGAGAAGTTTTCCAGACTCGTCCTTCACAGGGAGTGAGCGGGGTTGGAATTTTCGAGTTAGTTGTTTGACTTTATGAAACAGATCCCTTGGTTCATTTTTGTATGAGTGGTCTTCGATTTCCTCACATATTGACAATATGACTGCCTCTTTATCTCTTCTAGTAGCTCTATTGATAGTTTTTGTCATTTCGTTGTATGTTATGAGGCGATTTTCGTTATCTAAACCCCTCGCTTTATTCTTTTTTCTGTTCTCAATTAAATTCCACGTTTCATTAGATATCCACTGTTTTTTGGTTCTCCGCAGGGTTTACATTTTTCAGCCGCCTCTTTAAGAGTGTCTCTAAATGTCGTCCATAATTGTTCTGCATTCATCTGTGTACTTCCTTCTAGGTTCATATTTGTCAGAGTTTGTGTGACTTCATCTCGATATGAGAGGTTATTGTTCAAATCTCATCTGTTCGTTGTATTCTTTGGTTTAATTGGTTTTCGTAGTTTGATATATATTTCTGCTACTAAAGTGTTGTGATCACTGCCACAATCCATCCCGGGATAGGTCTTTGCATCTCGTATCCATGATTTCCATCTTTTGGCTATTAAGATGTAATCTATTTGATTTCTAGTGATTCCATCGGGAGATCGCCATGTGTACAACCTTCGAATATGATGTTTGAAGTGGGAGTTAGTTATGTAGAGACAGTTCTCTGCGCAAAAGTCTAGGAGCATTTCTCCCCGCTCATTTCGTTTGCCAATGCCATATTTTCCTACCACCAATGATTTGTGTACAATAATGCCCACCCCATTTATTGATTGCTGTTCGTTGCTAGAGCATATAATCTAATTACCGTTGCTTGATACAAAGTGGCCATTTGTTTTCAAATGAGTTTCCGAGATACCTACTACTGCTAAGTTCTTAATTTATTTTTCAATTGTCCGCAGCTTTCCGGCAGACCTTGAACGTTCCATGTGCATACTTTCAGCTTGATTGACTTCGATTTTGATTTTTGACCAGTCGCAAATTTTCCATGGAGGGTCTGGTTATCCGCCACACCATGGCCAGTAGCCCATTTCACACATACAGTCCTGGAACTGCAGCGCCGAGTGCTAGTCGGGTCGCATGGCATTCCATTATCATCCGTTCCATTTTCCATTTGGCGTTTTCTTGGAGTATAGTGTATTCCACGGTAGGGCCCCGCTCCTTACCGTGGGGGACGGGGATGTAGGAGGGACGTAGTGGGAAATGGGTGGGATTAGAAGGAAAGGTCATGAAACTCCTCTAGTACTAGGTGGGTGAGGATATTCAAGGCTTGCGTGGGCAGGGTCGCGTCCCTGAAGTAGATCTGCTCTTCACCGGGATCGAAGAGAGGTATCTACCCGCTACCCTTAAAACAATACTAGAAACGTGAAAATCTATAAAATAAGACTTTACTACCGGAAAGTATACACTTCTGGTTATTTTACAGTTCTTAATGGTTCTAACAATATAACATCCAGATAACAATCTTGAATAAAGCTTCCAATGCCTTATGGAGCCAATACATCTGCCTCATTCAAGTCTTTTCGTGCCCACCCATCCATTTTAATTTCTTGAGGATTCAAAATGTTCAATCCTCAACAACCATGTGATTTAAATCACTGAGGTCTTTATGGTGCCACATAACATTGGTGTCATGCGCATAGTAAGTACACGTATCACGCCTCACATCCCATGGCAAATCGTTGTCTGAAACTACATACTCTGCAAGACAAAATCTGAGCCAGAAGAAGGCAATTTATTACATGCCAGGGAGGTCAGAGTTATTCGTCAATCAACATGAAGCACTTCGGAGCTCAGTCTTGGGGCCATTATTTTTTTATGTATAAATTGCTTAGCAACCATTGATATTGGTTGGTGGCCACTTTACCATGTGCCAATGACACCATAGTTTTATGGATGAATCAGAGCACCAATGCTCCCACTGCTCGAAGGTCTGATGATGTCAAAGAAATCAAGCAGTAGTGTGACTCAATCTGTGACTCAATATCAGCAAAACTAATCTACTTACTTCTGAGACTGCACACTTTGCAAGATAGAATCAGAGCCAGTCCAAAGCTGCACCTACATACAGCTTGCTCAGCAGCACTCTGTGACAAATACAATTAAAGCTTTGATTGAAAAGCTGTCCCCCTGAGTCTGAGACACAGATCTTCCAAAAAATATGCGAAAACTAAAAGCTAACTTGAGATGTAGAGAGCAAATGACGCCTTTCTAGAAAATCGAATATTCGCTTCTTTATCACATGTAAACTCATGTCATAGGAAGACAAGTGCTAATGCAAGAAAGCCTTTGCCACTGAATAAGTACTCATATATATCGAATCGATAATGGTACCTATCGCTGGATATCCGATTTTTTTCTTTGTTAGAAAGTTCTTCTTTTTAGTTGAATTTAATCTGTCTTGTCAAAATATATTTGGTCATTCTGTCTACCGCTTGTTGAAATAGAAAGTGACGATATTAACGATTACGCGGCAGCTCTAAATTAATAGTTGTCTCTATTTATAAAACTGCACAAAGTAGTTTATTTGACAGCTACTTAAGTTTTATATGAAGTTAAATTTATATGCACTTAAAGTTATTCTGAAGACAATCCCCGTCATGCTTTGCTAGAGAGAAATTATAATGGAGAGACCTAGTTAGCAAAAGTTCGCGTCGAAGCTGAAAAGAAATGCATAAAGTTAGTCGAAACTCTGAATTACTAGATACTCACGAGAGCTAAAACAGTATCAAAGTTGACGAGGATAAACTAAATGCATGCGAAGCAGGATGAGATCATTAAGACAGAGTTTTCTTATTGTCAGATATTTATTTGTTGACTTTTTTGTGACAAACTTACTTACTTACAATACTAAATTATCATCTAAAAGTGAATAACAATAATAATAACAGATTTTTAATTCCATTGATTTTTTTGGATTACACCTTTATTATGCAAATAATTTTCTCATTCACCTCATTCTTTTACCTCTGCTTCTAATTTAATTCTCTCACCTCCCAATTCTTCAACAGTGAAAAAGAATTTCGTGTCATGCATGTTTGATCTTAACCCAATGAAATAGGTCATTATCCGACCATTGTTTCCATTTTTCATCGTAGCTAGGACTTGAAGAATGTTAGAAGCATTATGAATCGGATAGTCTACGGTATCAAAATATTGAGGAGTCCTTTCCTAATATCATCAACATTAGTATCAATATCTGTATCACCATAAATCACTTTGCAGTCTTAAAAATATTTATAGTGAAAATTATAAATATTTGTTTCGGCTAGTTTGAGAATGCTTATTATTAGATTTTCATTTATTATCATGCTACTCTTAAGCAAGCTTTGGCGCCATAGCGTCCTTTCTTCTTTGTAACCAGCTTTACTGAATAATGATTTCGTATGTTTTCCATTGTTTTGCCAAAAGCGGCATTATTCATGAGCTTCAATATAACATAAAATATAAAATAGATTTAGAAGTCCATTACTAACTATTTCAACCATTATTTTTTCATGTTATGGGTAAAATATATTAAGTGAGATACGTCTATAATATTAAGTTAAATCCAAAATACGCTCATACAATAGAAAGAATATTTTGAACTTTACACAATCGTAATATAATATCTCAGAAGTAAATCCAGATATGTAATTTTAGTATGTTTTTTCGCAATCGGAGAAGAAAATAACAATTCCTCTATCATTTATCCTTAAAATAATCTTTTGATCAAAGAGAAGTAATAAGCAAATAATGCTTACTCGTATTCTTCCTAACGATCGACATCAAATTAGTCTGAATCAATTAAATTAAATTTTAATGGTATATAACTTGTTTTTGCCTTGTATCAGTTATATATACATAGCTCCAAATCTTTTTTAGTAAAAAAATATTGAGATAATTTACGTAGTAAGATTTGATGTATGATTGCTCTTTTTGTTGTTAATTCGCTGGCGTAACATATTAATTATTTGACCGTGCTGAAATTAAAGCTGTTAGATGCAATTCTGCATTTGCTAGTGGTCCAAGGAAAACATATTTTGATAATTAAAAAACAATATATCACAAGAGATGAAAAAATGTTGATATTTGCCCAAATATCATTAGATCTGCAGAGAAGCTCATAACAAAAACAACGAATACTAAATATATTAGAACAATCAAGGTGTGGAGGAAGCAGTATGTTCTCTTAGGGCTTCGGAGCTCGTAGGGACCAAGTTAGTGAGATGTCTAAAGCGATACGAAAATCGCAATTAAATCATTTTATACTACAGTAGAATCCTGGTGTAAAATTTATACAATAACAATATAAAAGCAGTAAAATGCTCGCCCTTAGATTTAGTGGAATTATCCGGATTTCACTTGCCGTATGTAAGACTAGCTAAATATTACATATAGCGTCTCGTCTGCCAATATAAACCCTAAAATGGTGCATAAAATAGCATTATTGCAAAATTGTGCCACCTGCTGCCCTAAAATAAAGCCCTTGTGTTTATTCTATTACTGTGCAAATTGTATCGTACCCACACGCCAGGTCTCGGAATGGAAACAGCTTTCAATCTGAATTAAATGCGTTGAGATAAATTCAATTAATACGTAAGTAGATATAGCTTGGGTGTTCATGGGCCTACTACTCCGTAGGAGGCTTATCATAACCAGTGTGTGGTGGACTCCGTTTCCACAGACTTTTTCATGGCATTTGACAGGGTAAATTACAGAATCTGAGGATATGAATTTGCTCACTATGAGATACACGGTGATCTGTGTAATTGGAGGTGTTCTTATCTGAGTACAGAAGGCAAGAGGATTGAATCAATGATATTTTGACTGGAGATGATTAAAATAAAACACAACACAACTTTTAAACAACTTTATTGTAAAACAGTGACCAAGTCCTATAAACAATTCAAAGTATACCTCAACCAAAGACACATGCGTATTCTAGTAATCGGGTAAGTGTAACTTTATCATGTCTTTGACCAATAGATATGGACATTGTTTTCACCAATGTTCATCTCATCTCACCTAACATGCAGATCGATCTTAATCTGAGTTACATAACTCGCACGCCAACCAAGGCGTGGCTTCACGAAACATAGGTTTAGACAATATCACAGATTATTTTGTTAACTTCAAGGAGTTAATAATATGCCGATGGTCTGAAAATTTTGTTGAGGGTCAGAAATAGGGGTGACTTCAAACTAGTTCTGCAGTATTTAAACAGATTTGCTCTTTGTTGTGACAAAAACATATTTATTTTAGTAAAGTAAGTGATTCGTTTGTGTTTAATAAATTTATAAAAGCTAGTAAAGTAAAACAAACTGATATTAGGAAACTCCTTTCAGCAAGACATGCTCAGAGGATGTGTGGTAGAACTTTAAGAATGTTGGGGTTTCTAAAGTGTTGCGATAAAAAACACTCTAGGTAACATTTAGCGAATTTTATAACAGTCTAGAATCCATATTACAGCTTATAAGTTGATCAACTGGAAATATTTCATAAGAAATTTCTGAGACATTTAAACGAGGTCTGTCTCTTAATGATCGAGACTAGTCTGCGTTAGAATCTGAACCATATATTCAATCATTGCATATTAGAAGAGGAATGTATGTTACTTCTACGCCAGAACGATGTTATAATTTTGCGTTTGAGTAACTGCTAAAGTTTTACAAATCATTCTTAAATACCTCTTTTAATTTAGTATTCATAATTATTAATTAACTTTTTGTAGCCTAAAATGACTATGATTCTCGGTTCATACTTCAACGGATTCACCCATAAATCATATTCTATTAGAGTAATGATTGTACGGATAGTGCTAATCAAACTACCTAATTTTATCGACTTTTGTGTTTACGAATTAGAGTTTAATTAGTTAATAAATTTCCATGATAGACACTAATTATCAATTCCCTCTATACTAGGCGAGAAATTCTAATTTGCTGTTATTGCTAAAGCCAAACAAGATTATTGTTATTGACAGAGTTATCGTCAGAATTAGAGTAATTATAACTATTTTAGGGAGCTTTCAATACATAATTTGTAGGTTTGCGAGTATAATTATTATTGAGTTAAAGGGTATGCGGATACGTATAAAAGTGGCTGGAGGAAGCTTGGGTAGTTAGGCCGACGGTAGACATTGATTTTGGCATATTAGGATGGAGTAAAAAATACGAAGTCGCAAAGTTAAGCATGAAAATGAAACATTGAATTATAATCTAAGTAAAATCAAAGATATAGCATATTTGGTCAGTCTAAGGCTGAGTTGTAAAATATTTCAACCCTTCACGAAAAAAAAATCTTACGGGCATTGCAAAGTACTTTCGTAGCGTGTACAGTGGACACCTTATTTTTTAACTGACTCATCAAAATGTCGATGAAGAGATGGACTCATTCAATTAAGACAATCTAAATGCATACAGTCAAAGCTTAAGTTCATGGGACCATAGGGCAAACCGTACATCCCCTTTAAAACTGTGTCAACAAAACCGCAGAAGAGCTTGCATTAGTTGGCGTAGAAGCTAAAAGCTTTCCCGAAAATATTTGGTTCCAAAATAACTTAGAGGCAGATAAATTTAGGGTAGCACCACAAATTTATTTCCCATTATATGGCGAGGGAAGGAACTTTATATTTCCTCGCACAGCAGAACTGCTCTATCAGCCCTTGGGTCTGACATTATGCACAGGTCGCTGATTGTACATACAGATATCTTGGAGGCCTTCCGTGTACGTATCGGACAACTTGAATGTTCCGGGAAACGAGGAAACTGATCGTCTGGCATGACAAGTTATCGCAATATTTCTAATGGCCCCTGAGACTCTAATAGGTGTGTCCTATAGTACGACGGCTGCTATTTAAGGAACGCAATGAGGCAAGCTAGGTATCTAATAGGGTGAGGGTCTTCGTGGATATGAAAAGCCTTATGGCAGGGTTCCCCACAGGGCGCTGTTGCTTGAACAGGAATTTTTACTTGCTGCGCATAGATCCAGAATACAGGTAGTGCTTAGAAGACGATGAATCATCCACTTATGCCTTTAAAAGAGGTGCACTTCAGAAGCTGCATGCTGCATCCGGACGACATAAGAAAGATTCAGCCGAGGAAGCTGAGTATCTTCTCTAAGAAGGGCGGGCTCAGGTGGTATGTTAGTGGGAGCACAATGAGTCCAGATAGGTCACTTATGTTCAAGGGATGTTGCAGCCAGCATTGTAAGCTTCGTCCATTCATTCATTCATGTTCAATCCCATTAATAGTGGACGTTTTAATGAGATTCTGCTGCCTTAATTATCAGTTGTTTACACAATCTAAGAAAGGCTGAGGCTATAATCTTTAAAAGTAACACTCTTGATCTAAATAAAATTGAAGCTGAAAGTTCTTGAAATAGTTCCACTAGGTCAAGTATATATTCTTCTTCTTCCTCTTCTGAAAAAGGAGTAGTTATAGGAGTAGAAACAGCAAGCAGCATTGAAGGAGAGGTGCATGAAGGAACTGAAAATAATGCAACGCATAATAGAAGGCAAAACGAAAATGAGTGACAGAAAAATAAAGCAAATAAAACGTGAAATGCTGACAGAAGTATATCCTCAAAATCCAAAGGAGTTGGTTCTACCAAAAAAACTAAAGAGTGGTCTAGTGAAACCTGTCTCTGCCAGTGCTCTAAAAATTAGTTTTCAACTTATAACATTTATACGACGTCGCAATTTTTCCTTTCGAATTCCGACTCGATAGTTCCAAATTTACCACAATTATTCCTGAATTGTCGATAGGCACTAAATACAATACAATACAATCCTAATTACAAAAATACGTTCGTTAGCATTTTCCTTCGAACTATGGTATATTTAGAGGGTAAATAATGGGTGATTTTAAGTTTATGGGAACTTAGACGATCCGGAATCCAAAACAGGGAACCATATTAGAACAATCGAAAAAATTACTATCCGCGTCTCCAGGATGAAATAATTTTCTAAGCAAAAACTGTTTCGACCCGATGCCAGATTTGAACTCCCAAAAGCTTCTAACTCCAACCTGCCTAAGTCCACTCAGGAAGTGATCTTCCTGTTTTTTCGACTGCAAATCGGTAAAAAGAGGATTTTTTTTCCGGTGCCTAATCGGTTTCCACCTTACACTATATAATAAAGATATACTCCGCGTTTCATTCATAATTATGCTGCCGCCCTGGCCCCCACAATGTCTACCTCTGTAACCCCCCAAATAAAACAAAACATGTACAAATGAATGAAACTAAAGAAGTGGGGATAGCTTCTGCGGGCGACGAGCACCTCCCATTGCAGCTCGCGGCCAGCGAGACCCGCGGCCACGTGCTTAGACGCTAGGAATTCGCCCGTAGACCCATTTTAATGATGGGGCCAGGGGAACAGCAAAACAACTACCTCTTTTTCAACTATATACTCTAAGGTTTCCACCAAATATCCAAATGCTGCCTTTGAGTTCGGTGTATTATCGTGCATTCCCCTATACTGAACATCAAGTATTCTTGACAATTTTTCAGATATTTCAGTGTATCAGTCGTTATTCCCTTTCTATTTACGTGTATTTCCATCAATATGAACTCCTATTTCCGTGGCATAGATGCGAGTGTCGTAACAGCCATTAAATGAGAGTTTTATTTATCTTTTTTGCGTACTAGTCTTAATAATGAAAAATATTTTTTTTACTTAAATTTTCAAAATTTACTGACTAAATAGCATTTTAATGAAAAATCTTTATTTAAAAAAAAAAAATCTGGATCTTAATGAAAAATCTATAAATTAATGAATCTCATTAAAGTACAGGTAGTAAATGTCTGATAATCAATTAAAGTTTAGGAATAGAAAAATAGTGTTAAAGCACTTTGATCACAATTACTATGTAATGAAATGATAAATACTCACTGGATGATATTGTGAACTACTAAAATGCATAAACCTACTAAGTAAATATCATCCTGTCCTAAGCTTGAACTTGAACTTGAAAAATTTTATATAAACATTCACAGTTAATTAAAAACAACTAGAGTGTTCGACTGGAGCGATTTTAGTCCTTAATGTTGCAGCCATCAACATTTTGTAAAATATAAATACGCAGGCAAACGCCAAACTCATCAGACTTTCGGGTCTCTCTTAACTCCGCTCGATTAGTTGAGTGCAAGCACACAGGTGCGTACTTATCTTAGAGCACGTGTACACAGGTACAGGGTGATCAGGTCCCTACCCAACCTGGATGTACATGTACATATGTACACGGCACCCGGGGGATTTCTAAAAAGTAGTGAGAGTCGAATCTACGAGTAAAGTATCAAAATTTCCAGTAAGGGGATTTTTAAAAGTAGTGCAAGTGCCTTAGTAATCTACTTACTTAAATTAATGCTAAAAGACTTACCATATAAATATGAAAACAAGTACATAAATAAAAGACAACCCAGCTCGCATAGACTTTATTAATAAAACAGTGACCAGGACCTAGAAACACTCTAAACTAAGCCTTCCTCGAGTAGACTGCATTTAGGGGTATAATGTAAACTCATTTAATTAATTTATAAACAAAACACGCATTTATTATTGCTCGCGTACAGTATAACCCTTGTTAAGTTTGTTTGTAAATAAACTTCTTATTGTTTTTATCAACGTCTCTCCTTTATCATCTCTTCTCACCTGACGTAGAGCGATTCCGAATCTGAGCTATTCTCCTACACGCTAAGCAAGACGGATAAAAAATTAAATCGTGACAATATTTCAATAATATTAGTCGTATCTGGGACTGTAACGCCTCAATTATCTATGCCACGATAGATGATACATGCAGTTACAGTCAAAGACAGGGTTATTCTATTTCTCTGCATTTCTTGAAAATCAAGTCTTAAGGACTTACCTAATTTTGATAAACTTATTTTGGCATATGATAAACTTAAAGCACAAACCGTTAAGAAGAATGCAAACATTCAGGCTTTGAAGCAACAGCTTGACGAACTGAGAGATGAACTGCAGGAAGAAATATGCAAGTTAGTGATGTCTAATAATGAAAAAGATAATTTTATAAAAAGAATACAACGTAGAACTCAAGACGTTGAGGACTCCGCTCTTGACATCGAACGGAACTACGAAGAAATAACCAAGACCATTGAGGCTGATAAAGCAAGACTTAATAAAGAAGTCCTATCCCTACTGGAAGTAAACAAAAAACTCCAAGATGAGTCGCTGACCTCTCACGAGAAGTCAGCTAAGTTAAATAAAGAATTAACTGAATACAAGACCACTATGGATGAAATGAAGAAAACCAGTATTAAAACCCTAACCGAGGAAAACAAGGTCTATGTGAAAGATTTTAAAAACCTTCATTCTGATCTGTTCACCTTGCGTGATTCTCTCAACCGTCCAACCCAATGTGGTCCCCCTTCACCTTCACCTCTGGCTGCTGATCGTGATGCTAAGACTCCTGTTACCCCTGTCAAACTAGTGAGAAGTGTGTGCTGCCAATATCAAGGAAAAATAGAATCATTGTTCTTACTGATGATTTTGGAAGAAACATTTACCCGTACTTATCAAAAGAACTCATAAATTTTAAAATTCAAGTAATAAGTAAACCATTTTCTAAATTTAAAGACTTAGTAGATACGTATGATTGTTACGTTTCTGATTTGACCTTGAACGACTATGTATTGGTTTTGGCTGGCGTAAATGATAATTTTATTAAAATGTCCTATATAACACTCTTGGCTAATAAGTGTTTCACAACCAACTTAATTGTTTGCAATCTCCCCATTTGTTCTAAGGAATCCAACTGCCTTAATTATCAACAAAAAATTATAAATACTATCAATATGAAATTGTACTCTGTTGTTAAAAACCTAAAGAGATTCTCAATCAATATTGACTTTTTAGACTTATTAAACAAGTTTTCTAATAAAGACTTTTTAAATCATTCAATTTATCTTAATAGAATAGGCCTGAGCAAACTGGGAAAGATTGTCAAAACTAGTGTTGAAAATTTTAGCCCCGTTAAAAACACCAATCTTATATATATTCAGCCGGACTCAAATATGTATCCACAGGCTGCTCAGGATCCAGCTCTCTTCTCTTTACATCATGATTCAGTTATTAACCTTACCTCAGAACGCGGTACAAACGAACATTTTTTTTAGATAGGGTCTTGGAACAAGTTAGCTTAAAGAATAACAACTACATGTCAGTGTTACTATTAAATATTCAGTCGTTGCGAAATAAATCAAACGAATTTGAAATCTTTATAAATACTCTAAGTTCACCGGATGTATTGCTTTTAACTGAACACTGGCTAAAACCCGATGAGCCTTGCTTCATAACATATTATACAATAGTTGCTTCTTACTGCAGAAGAGAGATGGGTCATGGTGGAACCATGATTCTGGTGAATAATAGTATTTTAGAGACTATAAACATAATTTCTTTCAAAAAGTATGACGAATGTGTAACGGAGGGTAAGTTTGAGTTTTCTGTAGTTTATGTAAACAAGCTAAACTTTTATATTGTATGTATTTATCGTCCTCCTAGCTGCAATATTGGGGAGTTCCTTGAAATTTTTGAAACGTTCTTATCATTATTTCAAGTTGGAGCAAGATTAATGATTTGTGGTGATTTTAATATAGTATTGAGCAACCAACAAGGATTACATCACACTCTCAAACACTGATTGATTACATTTGTTTAAATTTTGCCTCTGAGCTAAATTGTGATATCCAAGTAATTCCCTCTGGGTTATCTGATCATGAGTCTATTTTAGCTAGGTTTAGCGTACTGAATATGAAACACCAAAAAAAAAATGTAAATATGGTAGAATTTATAGCGACGCAAATTTTAGACGTTTTCGACATTTATGTAGTATTACGGACTGGACAGGGGTGTACCGTTCTCTGGTTCCTCTTAATCTCTTTACCGACTCTGTTTTGGGTATATTTAATAAAAGTTTTCCTATGCAGAAAATAAAAATAAAATCTAAAAAGCCATGGATTACTCTCGGCCTTCAAATCTCTTCAACTAACTTAAGATTTCTATATACTGTAAGAAAATTCACAACAATTCCTTTGTTTCATAATTACTTCAATGCGTACAGAAGCATTTATAGACGAACAATACGAATTGCGAAACAAAATTATTTTAGAAACATAGTCCAAAAGGCACGCAACAAAACAAGAGAAAATTGGAGTATTATTAATGAGCTGAGAGGTAACTCCATAAAGACAGGTCAGATTCCAATTGATGTTGATGATCTCAATCAGTTTTACTGCTCGGTTGCAGAGATACTCACAAATCAATTAAATCCCCAAATAGATCCACTAACATATACTCGTCATATATCTATACAGCAGTCTTTTTGTCTCACTCAGACACACCTACGGGAAATTAAGGAACTACTAAATGAAATAAAAAATAAAAAAACATCTGGGATCGATGGACTATCTATTCGAGTTTTACAGAGCTTATCTGATCGCGCACTCTGCTCTTTGGTACATTCCATAAATATTTCTTTTGATACTGCGACTTTTCCAAGCAATCTTAAAGTATCTGTTGTGTCACCCATTTTTAAAGGTGGTGAGCCAAATGATCCCTCAAACTATAGGCCAATTTCACTCTTACCTTGCTTATCTAAGATCATAGAGATGCTGGTTAAAAAAAGAATGATAACTTTCTTAACTAGAAACAACATACTGAGTGATTGCCAATTTGGTTTTCGAGAGGGTACTAGCACGAACGATGCTATGTTTTCATTCTTGGAGAGACTTTACCTGGGCTTGAATACTGGAGAGTTTGCTGCAGCGGTGTTCTGTGACTTCTCCAAAGCATTTGACTGTGTGAATCACAGGATACTGCTCGGTAAGCTCTCTAGTTACGGGTTTAGAGGAATTACCATGGACTGGTTTAGGTCCTTTCTGTCAGGCAGAAAACAGACTGTCCGCTCTAATGGGACTTTATCTCAACTTCAAAAAATTGGCCATGGAGTTCCACAGGGTTCGGTTCTCGTCCCCATCCTGTTTCTTCTCTATATAAATGACCTCGCATCACTACAGATCAGGGGGTTTTTCACTATTTTTGCTGATGATACCAATATTTTGTGGTCACACAATAATAAAAATACATTTACCCAAATCATTTCCGAAGATTTACTAAAAGCAAAACAATGGTGTGATGCTAATATATTAGCTTTAAATGTCGATAAAACGAAATTATTAAGTTTCAAATTTGTGTGTACAGACCAGGTAGTGATTCAAAATAAACAATTGGCAGTGAACAATTGTAACAGATTTCTTGGAATTGTCATTGGCGATAGATTGAAGTTTGATGACCATATATCAGCAATGAGGCAAAAGCTGGCTAGCAGTTGTTATGCTATAAGAGTTATTTCTAAAAAACTGGGAATGGAAGCTGCAAAATCTATTTATTTTTCTCTTGTTGAAAGTCATCTACGATACGGATTACCGTTTTGGGGTTGCTGTAGTCAAAGGCTCTTTAACTCTGTATTCATTTTGCAAAAACGAGCCATCAGATATATGCGTCTTAAAACTCCGCGCGACTCATGTCGATCATTGTTTGATGAACTAAAGATACTTACTTTGTGCAGTTTGTTTGTTGTCGAATCAAGTTGCCTGATCTACAAAAAAATACAGATTGTATCTTGGTAGTGACTCCACAAAGCATTATAGCACAAGACAAAACCACAATATTCGAATGCCCATTCCGAGAAGTGAACTGACTAGGAACTCCCTAATGTATTTAAGCATAAAGATTTTCAACCATCTTCCAAATAGCATAAAATTATCTGGAAATCTTGTACGCTTTAAAAGATCAGTAACTAGACTTCTTAAAAACAAGAGTGTCTATTACCTCACAGAGTTTTTTGCAGATAATTGGGAATAGGCTAAAAGATTTTATTTTTGTGTATGTATGTACTGTTTTAGTATGTACTACTGCGCCACTTGTGATGTATTATTATAATGGAATTATACACGCCTGTCCGTTTTATCTTGATCTGGGATTGGGTTTTGAAATATTTAGAGCTTGACTGTTTTGAGAATTTTTTAACTATTTTATGAACTTTTTCAACTGTTATAGGAACTTTTTAGCTTTAGCTATAAGGATTGTGTTCGTCATTTGACAATGTTAATCGTTTCTTTTGTATTCTTTTTTTTTTGTAAGGAGCTTTATCTACAAATACCATGTATTTACGATAATAAAGCATGTTTTGAATTTGAATTGAATTTGATTACAGGTAATTGCCTGAGGCAGTCGTCAACAAAGACCCAAAGGGTGAGTAGCCTTTACGGTGCGAAATTGTAATTGGACTGGTTACCAGGTGAGAAGGCGCTGTTTATAAATTTAATACAGTCCACTCATAATGCACGATTTTTTTTTACAAAGTTAAACCACATTATTAAAATATACTTGCGACAATATAACATCATCCTGTTGTATAAGGCCTCTTTCAGACGATACGAATTTTAGCCGGTCCGGTTTATTGGTTTTAACGTGAGTGGTGCATTAAAACCTTATGACAATTAGTTTAATGCACTACTGGACTACACGTTAAAACCAATAATACCGGACCGGCTAAAATCCGTATCGTCTGAAAGAGGCGTTACGAGCAAATTTCTTCCAACATTTGAAGTTCTAATAAATCACTGCACTGCATTGCGACCAAACAAACAATTGGAGGTCTGATTTGTAGCAAGCAAGTGATTAAACTCGTAAATCGCAGTCGTAATATTTCAATAACAGAAGAACTATAAATATGCACGTAAATATAAATGCTTGGCATGCTTCCGACGAAGGGCAATAACAGTATTGTTACAGCCCCTGTACCAGGCGACTTGACCGCATTGGGTCTCGTTTCCCACAGCCGTTTGGGGTAAACCGAATTGTTGCCATTTTGGCACAAAAGCTTTGGCGATTGGCACTTCTGCAGGGAAAATTCGATATTTATGTACATCTATTTACGCTGTCTATAATTTCAGCATCAATTATCTGTTATTGTTGTGCCCTTTCCGATATTTAAGGATTGATTAATGTTTGATGCACATGGCGTAAATGTAGTGCCATTAATTGTCACATTCATTTATTATAGAATAAGTGTTTTTGTCTTTAGCAATCTTTAATTGTACAATATAGTCAGACAATTCAGCTGATTTTTCGAAAATTGTAAAAGTAGGATAGGTATGCATTGATTCCGGTGATATTCTACAACTGTACTCCGAACAAAATCACTTTAGTGGTTAACAACACTCAGACTGAAGCGACTTTAGCGCAGAAAAATCATACGCCGACATTGGTTTTTGTCTCGAGCAATTGATGAAGAAAAGAGCTGCTAAAATTATAGATGATTCATCCGTATCAAGTTCATATACCTTTACCACTCCCCTTTAATTTTGAGCCTTGGGGTTCTGCTGCCTTTATTTCTCTTTTCATAGAAATTCCATTGCAATAGGGTTTTGAACAAATAGTCTCATCTCCTTGTAGACCTGCTATGCAGCCCTTAATAAAATATAAAGGTCTATGAACGTTATATGTTATTAACAGTTCTTTTCTTAATTATTTTTTTGATGTGCATGATTTGCAGCAAGAGTAAATTAGCATAATTTGTTGAGAGATTACAATGAAAAAAATTAGAACAAATATCGTTTATTATGCATTTATTTTTCGTAACAAATTAAAGTTCAAAATAACTGAATTTTTGCAATAAAAGGGTAATATTTAGACCTAAAATTAAGAATAATAGTGAAGTAAGAAACACTGACTGAAATTTCAAAAGGATGAAAATTTCAGAAATTTTAGCACTATTCATTCAGGAGTATAAGCGTGCTTTAACGCATCCTAAATTAGATCTTGCAAAATTCTACCATGTTATCGCCTATGTATTAGGCCAGTGACAAGTTTCCTTTGTTGTGAATTGATGAGATATATGGCCTCCATTGTTCTAGGCCCTGGCGTTATTGCGTTAGCTAACAGAAAGTGTTAAATAATTATAGGTTCTGTTTGATCAATTTTTACCATTTCCAAATAATTTCTTTTCTAATATTCTTGACAGCTCGATTCACTGTCTATACCTGGACTCTCACCTCTTCGCCTTGTATTTGTACCAGACCTAATAGCTACTCTGCTGTTGTTCCTGTGAGCATCAGGCCTTCAAAAAGTCTAATTGTTTTTTTCTCGTTTGTAAGTGGCTTTATCATCTGGGTCCCTTGTATCAATCCACTTTTGATCGTTGTTTTGTTTGTCTTCGTTCTAATTCTTTATTCCACGTAAGGTTCCTGTTATCGTTTTATTGTAGGTATTGTCATAGAAATCCTCTGTTTGACTTGTTAGATATTTATTGTCCAGTTTTCGGTTTAACGGTTTTGGTATCATCCTCAAATACTGGGACAATAAAAACTCTTGATTTTGTCTTTAATCTCGATTAGTTTGCTTTCAGTAGTGTGGCAAGCGTTTTGCGTTTTATTTAGAGCTTTAAATGAGATGAGTTGTTTTTAAATCAACAGCTAGTGATCTATGCCACATTCAATTTCTCTATAAGCTCTGAAGTCCAGCACCAGCTATCTGTAATAATTAAAACATAAAATAATCTATTATTTCAATTATCTCTATTGGAAATAAATTAGTAAAATGCAAGTTTTATTTATAAAAACAAAAGGTGTACCCTATACATTAATATAACATACAAAATCCAGCCCTATTGTTACATTATGGGCAAAGTAATTTATTCATACAAACTATTTTGCAGATAATAATTCTAATCTGCATGTGCGTGCAGAAATAGAACTTCTGTTCTGCATGTCGAAAACCATAATTCATCCGAAGATCTAATGACTCTGCATAATAAACTGGTTAAATTATGTATTTATGACATGAACATGTTAATCAAAACTTATTAATTCGCGGTTGAACATGCGTTGATCGCAAATGTGCATAAAAGTTCTTTCACTGAACTTGGCTACATTCATTTTCTTACAATAAGAAATGATAAATTAGGAGCCAAGTTTTGATTTATGTGTATTATTTCGCGAATGAGGATTTTGAATTCTATATTTATTATAAGTGATGTCGAAATACCTCCTACTTATTCTTAGTGGGGTTGTAACAAATGCCACAATAAATGAATTTTTGAACGTTAACGGCTGAAGGTAACCCAGTTGAATTATTAGTGATATTTTCAAATCCTATCCAGAATAAGTAATCAATATGCTAGTAACTTTAGAGATTAGGGGGTGCGCTGTTACTTTTTCAATTTCTCATAATACTTATTTACAACCGAATGATCTATTGTGAACTGCTAAAATGCATAAACTACCAAACAAATATCACCCTGATCCAAATGGATCAGGCTTCCAGGACTGAGGCAATCAAAGATGTTTCTGAGGCCCTCTCACTCAGGAAGATCAAAATACCTTATAACACTGAGCTTTCTTACGGGCCACTGGCGGTTAAGAAGGCACGTGGAGAGAATAAAAATTAAAAACGAGGAGAGTTGCCGGTTCTGTAATGAGGGGGAGGAATCCCCGGAACACCTTCTCACGGAATGCGACGCGGTCGTGAACAGGCGAGTGGCCTGCTTCGAGTGCTGCATGGTCGAACAGGAGGAACTTCCATTCATAGAATCATCCAGACTACCTGCTTTTATCAAAGCACTGCAGCTAGATGAGGTACTCTGATTGAGAATCACATCAACGGAAGCATCAAGGGAGGGGGATACAATAGATCTATATAGGTTGCAGTGTACTAATACCCCCCAAGACCATTGATTCATTCATCACTCTGTCCTAAGTTTAAACTTGAACTTGGAAAATATTATGTAAACATTCAAGACAAATTAGAAACAACGCGAGCGATCAACGCAAGCGATTATAAACCTTAAACGTGTAATGATCAGCACATTTTATTATATCAATACTCAAGCGAACTATCAGTTCGGCAAACTTTGTTTCTCACCCAAACCAGTTCCTTGCAAGTACACATTTGCGCAACGTCTTAATCTGCAACCTTATTTCCTCGCTAAACCCGAGTTTTGCGGCACACATGTGCATGGATTCAGGCTCCTCACCTAAAGTATTAAAAGTCAAATCTACAATAAATTTAACTAAAACAGAGCTTTATCCACAATACCGAAACAGAATTTGTGCATTCGACGCGCGTTTCGCTAACCATGTTAGCACCATCAGGAGATGGTTAAAACTCAGTTTGAGTTAGTTTGGATTAGCCACCTCTCAAGAATGAGCCCAGAGATATGGCCTAGCCAAATTTTGAGGTTAATAACGATTTCGCGAGATCTTTTACAAAGAGGCACAAAACGATAGGGCAAAGATGCAAATAATTAAAAACTGATTTTAAAGCACCTCAAAATGAGTTTTTCCTCGAATCATTCGATAAAATGCCGATAAGTGCAAAACATATTTCCTCGGTATTTAAACACACAACGCGATTTTAATTATTAATTAACAGTAAAACAATTAAACGGAAAATTATAAATTCGCTTTTCTAGCCCAAATATCAAATAAAAAGTCTCAGAAAGCAGATTAAAACAATTAAAAATTTAAAATTGGCATAACTTTAGAGAAGTTTTCTCCGCTGAATTTGCACTTTGCAAGTTTCTCGAGTGTTTTTGCGAAACTTACGAAATAATTTTCAACTTAATAATTATTTTATTTGTTTGCTTCATAGATGAATGATGACTAATGATATTGCCTTTTAGTTTTTTTAAATATAACAAATAAATAATACGCAAAAAAAGACCGTGGGAAACAGAGGTGTGAATTGAGCATGTATTTATGAACGTCTCTGGTCTGTTTGGATTCGGAGCTTGCCTTACAATTTAGTTGTCAGTTATGACGTTATTACTGGGGCAATTGTATTGTTATATTCCAATTGAATGTGTCTTTTCCGTCATCCGCTGGCCGTCCCTTTTCGTATAACTGTCCCTTTTCTAGAAACCTTTATTATTCACGAAGTGATATTAATATATATCACAGCATAAAGTTTCAACTAAAATTTATATTATTTACCTTTTCAAACCTGGAAGTAATGAATTATTTGCAAATGAAATAATATTGCGTTAATATCTTTTCTAGAAGTTTATAGTTGGAAATTATAGCCTACATATTTTCTACCATGGAAGAGGTAAATTTAAAAACATGTTTGGTATTAACGTAGTCGAAAACTATTGAGACCCTCCAAATTGAGGCACTTGAAGATGATTTGGTTATTTTAATAAACTTTAGGTCGCGAAGCGAATTTTGCATCAAGTATATTTTTTACTATTCATTCGAAATTATGAAATTTCAATAATTTGTACAAAGTGTGCTATTAGTTCATCTCGATAAGATGCACCGCACCGATTTCGAGCAAAGTGGCTTGCAAAGTTGTCATAATTATTCATACCTTCGAGACGACCGACGCGTCGCAGCCTAAATTATTTAATTTTTGGGAACAACTTACTATATAAGATATACTCATAGTTTCAAATCAAGTCATAATTCACACCCACGGTCAATTTTTATCAAATTAAACAGATAACTTAACACAATTTTTGTCAGATTGAATCTTAGTAAAATGGCCCAGGGAAAGAGAATTAAATATTCTCAGTTCTATCTCTCATTGCTATCTCAATTTTTAATGCTGCCAATGTTATATATATTTCCACATACACATTTCAGCTATGCCCTCTCATACCATATCCAGATACCAAAATAAAATTTAATGCGTCAACACAAAAATTCGAGCAACGATTTCAGGTTGCTTCCTCCACGGTCGCCCAAGCTTGAGCAGAACATACATGCAACATAAAAGGTAAAATTTCACAAAAAGTTTAAACTGCAAATTAATGAAACTAGCCTAACGTAAATTAATCCGCATATTTTAGGGCAGTAACCCTCTTCAAAGTATTTCTAGACTAGTACAAATGATGTTTTTGTACGACAAAGCTCTATGACTTACTTTAAAAGCATGTTCCTAGTTTTGGAGAAGTAACGAAAAGTTTTAAACTGTAATGCCGGCATCGGGATTTTGCCTAGAAAGTTGTACTAATTAATTTATTTGAACGGTTTTAATAATTATTTTCTAACAGATTTTCCATCATTTTTGTGGAGGAAGTTTCTTGGGTACTTAAATTTACTTTGAAGCTTGAACGGTAATTAATTATTTGCCTATTTTTACTAATTTACAAAACTAATTATGTAGCTATTAAGGACGTCGACTAAATATTTTCCTAAGAAATATGTCTAATTATAGGGAAAAATAACCTTTGATGTCCCTCTAAGTATAATGAGCAACACATCCAGGCCATCATAGGCACAAACTTTCCATTGATGGCCCCTCTAGAAAATGACGGTATTTAATATTTATTAAGTGAGAGATGCCCAAAAATAACTGGCACAAATCAATAAAGGAATATATATTTATCGAAAGGAACAACTACTAGTTTTTATAAACCTGTAACTTCTTAATGAAAATAATAACGATTTATAAGATACGAAATATAGTTTATCTGCAGGCATCACAAACAATTTTTTCTGGATCGGTCAACATCAGTACATTCATTATGCCACCAATGAATATCTGGCTCCGTGTCTGCATATCCTTAGTTCAGCTCACTACATCCCAGAGAAGTAGGGCCTAAGTCTTCACTGAAATGTTCCTCAAGACTTTCTTTGTCTGCATTGACTGTTTTTCTTTATTCTTTTTCCCATGCCTTATTTCTAATTTTTTCATTTCTATTACGTCTGGGGTCATATTAATTACTCCTGTTTTACCAGGCTATTTTTCTTTAGATTCTTTTTCTGGCTCCTTTGAAAGGGAAGAAAATTATTCAATTATCTCACTTGTTGTTATCGATGATGATGAAGTACTTGCTTGATTTGCTCTGATATCATGAGGAAGATCATTTAAGTTTTTTCTAGTCTCAGAATCAGCAGATTTTAGATTTTCTTGTTTAACATCTATAACAGCATTCTAATTTTTTCCCTATATTCAGAAGAATTAGTGTGATCTGCGGCAGTTGTGGAATAATTCCTGTATTTTGAAAAGATCTTATGACATCCGAGGGAGTTTGCTGCCTTTAAATCAGCATTATTAAAAAGTCTTGTTACTTCAAAATATGTTGAACTTCGACCTGGAGGTTTTTGAGCCATTTTTCAATTTTTGCATTAGAATATGTTGCCCGCAACACCAACTGGCTCAAACAACACAACAAGACCGACAACGAAGAGAATCTGAAGCATTTGCCATCAGCTGCGGGCTTACTCAACTTGTAGATGAATCAACTCGAATCTCAGAGAGGGGTGAATTCGCCGCCCTCCTGGATATTTTTCTAACCACCAATCCTGACACAATTACAGTTGATCCGCCATTAGGTACTTCCGACCACAAACTTATTACATCGGTTGTGAATGTCCACTTCTACAGAAGGATCCACCATTGCCTCGCAAAATCTGGCATTACAATTCGGCAAACTGGGACGATCTAAGGGAGTTCTACCTAGATTTTCCCTGGTTCGACGTCTGCTTTGGCACTGATGACCCGCCAGTCTGCTGCGAAGAGATTACACAAGTAATCTCCTCAGGAATGGAAGCTTACATCCCATCAAGTTACCGTCAAAAGAAAAGCCCTGGTTCGACAGAAGACGCGAAGAAGCTCTAGGTAGGAAACATCAAGCCTACAAGTACTGGCAGCCAAATCGCAATTACTTTGTCGAAGCGAGAAACGAATGCAAACGTGTGATCGACGAAACTAAGGAAAAACACAATGAAAGGATTAGGAATAAACTTTTGCAATGCCCCAGTGGTTCCAGGAATTTCTAGTCGGTAGCAAACGCAGTAAGTAATAACTTTAGGAAAACGTCTCTCCCACCTTTGACAGACGAACGTGGCATCACGGCGACTACAGCCAAGGAAAAAGCAAACATGATCACCAAAATGTTTTCATCGCACTCTGCCTTAGATGTCCACAAGGCAAGGCTCTCCCCACCATATCGAACATCAACACTACCATGGCAGAAGTCAAGTTTCATGATCATGATATTCGTAAAATCCTTAAAGACCTAGATACGAAAAAGGCATCAGGACCGAAATACCTGCCATCGTGAACTGCGCCACCGAGTCCGTTTGTCCAGACTTTTATCTCTGTCTTCCCGAAAAGGGATATACCCATCTTCCTTCAGACTACCAGCCTCTCTGTGCAGCTGGCTTGCCAATTTCCTTAAGAACCGATCTCTGAACGTTGCAGTTGATGCACATCTCAGACACATTCACCATTAACACGGGCATGCCTCAGGGCGCAATACTTTCACCAACTCTATTCCTCATCTATATTAATGACCTGCTGACCGAAACGAATAATCCTGTTTACAGTTTTGCAGATGACAGTACCCTTGTCTCCCAATTTAGATCAGAAAAACCTTTACCACCAGCGACTAAGACTTATCATGGCAGACAGGAGCAGATTACAGCAATTAATCAGGACTTGGAGAAAGTTCAAACCTGGGACCCTAGAAATTTGGTCCAGTTCAATGCAGCAAAATCCCAAGCAGTCACGTTTACCAATACGATGAGCCCTGACATTATTATGGCAGGATCGCCCATTCCTTCATGCTCGTTATTTGGACTACTGGGTGTCTCGGTCAACAGCAATATGTCCTGGCATGACCACGTTGCTCACATCGCAAAATCAGCCTCCCAGAAGCTTAGTGCGCTATTTCAAAATAAAATACTATATAGACCGCAGCAGTTGATCTTGCTCTATAAAGCGCAAATAAGACCGTGCTTAGAATATTGCTCACACATCTTGGATTTCTTGACACCATTTTTGACCAGTCAAGCCTTTTTTCTGATTAAATCGGTGTTTTATGTGCTACTTGGAAAACAAGCCTTCCTAGGTTTTCACTGGTGAGGCCAAAAAAACTTGTACCGAAATCAGCACTGCGCCTTGTTATTCCGGACTCGAAGTCTGATTTAAATGTGAGCTTATAACCACCTAGAAATCTTTTTCGTGAGCGTTGATTTATCTTAATTCGTCTAACACGTGTAAGGACTAACATATGCTATCTAATATATTTGAAATAGATTAAAAAGGTAGGCCATCATAGGCATAGAGCCATCACAGGTCACTTTCCCCTACTTTTTTTTCGAGATATAGTGAAATTTAAACAAAGGAATTTATGCACAAGCTTCTTACAGCCAAAAATTTTAGATTGACCATTCAGGCATACATATATGCATAAGGTTTCCGTTACATTTATTTAGTCTTCATGAATTGGGGTCGACTTTCTTAATGCAATAGTTCTCCTGGATTAAAACATTATATTTCGATCTAGACGTGGCCATTTAGATTAAAAGCCATAATTACACGCGTTAGATAGTTTGAGAGTATTTTTGTATTCCAGGGTATCGAGAACTGCACATGGGTTTTAATGCGAAGTAATTTACGTTTGAATTATTTCAATCTCAGTAATTAAAATCAGCCTGATCAACTTTATATCTATTCTTGTCGCAACCAGATTCAATCAACAGTTTTCGAGTTAAAACAGTTAATAATTGTTTGCTATAGATCGACATAGAAACGAAAAATATATATGTACTATTTCAGACGTAATAATTAAAATCCATAAAATAGTGTGAACTACTCAAAATGCATAAACTACTAAATAAATATCACCATGTCCTAAGTTTGAACTTGAACTTGGAAAATATTATGTAAACATTAAAGACAAATTATAAACAACGCGAGCAGTCAACGCGAGCGATTATGAACCTTAAACGTGCAACGATCAGCACATTTTATTATATAAATACGCCGTTCCGCAGACTTTCCGTCTCGCCTAATCTCGGCAGTACATATGTATGCTTATGGTTCTATTCTATAATTTTTTCCTTAACCATACCCAAACTTGAGTTTTGCAGATCACATGGTCGTGAATCTCAAAGTTTGCATATCCACAGTAGTAAAAGTCGAATCTATGATAAATTTGTCAGTTCTGGGAAAGAGAATTTCCAAATTAGAATCTATAAACAAATCAAAAATATACCTCAATCGAGAGAACATGCGCACCTTAGTAATCAAGTATAATATAGATTAAGTTTCTGAGCAATAGACATTGTTAATATTTTCTCATTAAGTTTTTGACCAATAAACGTGATTTTTTAACTAAAATGCTTTCTTTATCATCTCGTCTGACTTGACGTAGATCGATCCCGAATCTGAGCAATATTCCTGCATGCTAACCAAGGTGTGGAGTCACGGAAAAATTACAGCGTGACAATAGAGTTATTTACATAATTAGATATTTGATAAATAAAGGAAAAACATGTATTTTAAAATTGTCCATTCAGTGCAGGTATCTGTTATTTCTTGGGAAGTTAACATTATTAGAAATATTACTGACTAGCACCTTTCAATATGTCTTTGCTGATTCCTAATACGGAAACGGTTATAAGATAAATCATTATTTTGATAGATATGTATTTATTTAGGAATATTTTCCTTTCCAGATCATGTCCACGAGTTCTCTTGCGGGATGATGTATTACCGCACTTTCCACATGGATGTAAAAAGGGATGCGCTCTACGTCGGTGCAATGTAAGTATATTATTTAGTATATTATCTTCCGTTATGACAAATTGCCCTGGCGCTAGCTTATATAAATGATATTGGAACAAGCTATTATCCAGGTGTATTATACCAAGTATTGATTCATAACGGAATGCATTTGCGTTGAAGTTGATATTATATTGTTATGCAGCAAATTTGATCAAATATTATACATTTTAATCATAAGGGGGGACCTTCGAATAACTGCTGTTCCCTCTTACCAAGAAATACGATTATATACCTACTCAGTTTTCGTTCTCCAACCTTTATGTTAATTCTAAATTTCGACCCTCTTTTAAAATAGGATGGCGTTGCGACATCTGTCTGTGACACGCTATGTATATTGTTGTGCTTATTTTATACATAAATATCATTGGATGAGTTCTGTTAGCATCATTTATAATTTACCGACTTTGGGTTGTTCGTGAAATTAGAGGCTTTAAAAAATTAATTTTTCTCAGTTTTTATGGTTGTTATGCCGTCTTTCATTGAATATGGAATGATTATAAAGGATTTAAGGGCAAGTGCACATTTACGACACCACGCTTATTGAGAAAAATCTTTAAGAGTATGCTTCTTCAATAAACTCAGAAGATACCAGAAATGCATAAATCCTAGAAATGAGAGGTACCTTGCACTTACCATCCATGAAGTCATAGTCATCTTTGTAAAGAAAAGAAGGCATTTATTTAGAAACGCTAGTTCCTTCAATGTTTCTTAACATTAGAACTATTAACATTTCAAGCGACTTTCATTTCAAGTGAACTGCCCGGAGTGGCAGGCGGCAGTATTTCATAATCGATTTTCCATGAGAGGGAGGACCATTATATTTATATCACAGTTTGGTGTTATTATAAATGACTTTTACTTCTTGATAAAGTCATTATTTTACCATCTTTAATAAATAAACACATCAAGAAGAACAATAGTGAATAAAAATATACCAGGTTATTTAGTCAGTTCTGGATAGCTTTTTGTTATAATTTTGCAGTCCCAATCCAGAATAGTTCAGTTTGCAAATTGTTACGAAAATTGCCTTAGTATATTGTTGGCAGACAGGATCGCAATGTCTCTTATTTAGACATTTAATTGCTTTTATATTATGTCGTATATTTATCCTGAATTCTGTATCATAAAGTCCATTTTGTGCTAGGTTAGAAATCGACATAATGATGTTGTTCTTGTTGTTCCTTGTTCGTTGATCCCCTTGCAAGGGGATGGAATAGCATTGCTGCGAGGTAAGCAGACTTCTCTGCTAAGGGTTAGTTAGAGGCAAGGCGACCCTCCTACATAATTTATACGTTGTTCCAGTGTGCGTGAACTATTTGGTGGGAACCTCCAGTAAGACGGGCCTGTGCCCCTGGAAATTCCCTATCTTTTCATAAGTATAGGCTAATGAACTGCACCACTGAATGTTTATGCAAGGAGGTCTCGCTCACAGTAGGTATAACCACTTTCAGTCAGAGAGTATATATCCCCGGAGGAAGTACCCCCAACCGCCCTCAGGCCACGCTACCGCGTAAGGAAATAAGCCTGGAGTCCTAGTAGTTATTAGAACACGTTCTTTAAGCAAAAAACTTCCACTACCCGTGCCGAATTCTGTAATCCGTTTCCAACCTGTTCTTCCTTCGACGCAAACCGGAATTGATAATGATTTTACAAACAGAGATTATTGGCAATCGCTAGCAATGTACCTTCTTTCTCATCCTTCTTAACTCGTATTTGCCAACCCCTGGATGTATGTATCTTCAATATTTTCAACTCTTCCCTGTTTTTTTTTGCTGGTTTCATTCACTATCTGTCAGCTATGGTTCGTATGTCATCGATCCATCTTTCCTTTACTTATGGTCTTCACTCTGTTATTTTTTCTTTCCATTTCTCTTCAGCTTGTCTGGCCACATGCCCTGTTCACAGCCACTTCTTCCCCGCTATCTCATTTATGGTGTCTCTAACATTTTTTGTTCTTCTCCTGATCTCATCATTTCTTATTCTGTCTCTCAGTGCGTTGACTGCTGGCATTACTTATCTTGGTTATTAAACACTTTAAAGAGGAATTTAATTTTCTTATTGGTTTTTAGCTTTCAGCTAAAATTTATATGTTTTGGGGATGTACAAATAAGAGAAAATGAGGTTTTTGAATCTTTTAATCAGTTTTTATTTTGTGGAAAAAATAGAAACAATTTGTGGTGTGTCCGTGGCACCACTGGGAAACTGAGACATTAAAATATCATTTTTTATGGAAAGCCTGAAAAATTAGTTATCTCGGTAAGACAAAGACCGACTTTGCATGTGGAGCAGTGCCATCTACTTCGATGCGGTTGCAACCGTGTGCTGCAAAGTGCACAATGAATTTTGGTGATGTGAGCAACTTTATCGTATCTTCTTTGAACCAGTTTGGTGGAACTTCAGTGCTTCGTCTTCCTCAGGTATGTATTGATGGACCTATCATTCTACTTGCTACCGCAAAGCGAAAATCCTTTAGATTCAGTCCTCTGCATCCAGAGAGCGTACTTTGTACACGATGAAAGCATTGACCAATGCTAAGTCTTCGAAATGCCAAAAAAGTTTTGGCCACCATTTTCTATCCACTTTGTAACTACCAACATACTGGTCACATCTATCTACGAAGTTCATGTGCATGTTATAATCCTTCACCAAGGCCAAACATGGAATATCAGTAGAAGTTCGATCATTTTGCTTTCTTGGAACAGTAACAGTGACTTCAGGATAATGAGAATTGCTTATGAATAAAAGTTTTATGTCTTTTCACTGCAAATACCCCAGTCCGTTGGAGCTCATTCTCCAATCTGAATCTCCTCTCTTTTATTTGGCTTTCTCCGACCTTAGATCCTTTAGTTCACCCTGGCGCCCTCTTCAAGGAGTTCCACATGCGTCAATCGTATATGCCAATAGTTCCTGTTGCAGCTGACTCTCATTGAAGAAACAAATGAACGAGTGAGATCTTTCACAACTCGGCTGCCAAGATTCGATGCAGGGACTACAAATATTTGTGATAGTAATAGAAGAAAAACGGAAAATTCCAGCACCTTCAATGTATATGCACTCACATCATCATATTTCAATCAAAAATAGTGTTGAATTCACCTTTCATAGTAATTCTGTTGATATGTAAATCCTCAAAAATAAACACTTGTCAACGACCTTGAAAACATTAAAATTCCAGAACAATAGTGCTGCCGGAACGTGACATCCAGAAAAAAGCCGCCCGCGCGGCTGGGATTTGGTGTGGACACGTGCGGCTGGGATTTGGTGTGGGCAGTATCAAGCTACATAGCGTACAAGAGTGGTCCCGTCCAACGCTCACTAGGCCGCACCGGGACGGAAAGGGTTTATGGTTTACACTCCATAGGTATTAACCGGCAAGATACATGTATTGTAGACTTTGTCTTTAAGGTTTATAGGGATTGTGCTGCCCACGATAGTCGGATTCGTCTGGTGATACCCCTGCACTCTGATTTTTGCTCAGTTTAATTATGTGTCCCAGACGTATATACACCTCCACATTTTCGATGGGATGCTTTTCAGTTATAAGGTAGGTACCGTCGATGTTAATGCCTTCCTTATCTCATTCTAGATTTTTAAAGCATCTTCTAGTCTGAGAGGGAAGAGTTTGCTCCACATCATGTTGTAATGGAATTCCTCAACCGTAATATCTTCTCGATAATCTATACATACATATCTAGCATCAATCTTTGCATCTTCTAGGGAACTTCATGCAGCTTCTGTCTCTAATGATTCAAAGACCTTTTGGAAGTCGATGAAGATTAAATGTATTAGAAGGTTTTAATCTGCGCACTTTTCTATCTAGGTTCTGATGGTATGTATATGATCTATGGTAGCAAATTCGGTTTTGAAGCTGGCCACAAGTTGGTAGAAATCCAGTTTTGCTTTCAATCTGATAACTATCATTTTCGTGTCGAGTTTATGAAGGTGTTATAGAAGACATATGGGTTATAATTCTCTAAATTGGTATTCTCGCCTTATTTAAAGAGAAAAATTGCTTTAGTTCGATTGCGTCTTCTAGAGATTTTCCTCAGAGCTTTAAAATTTCTGTAGTGATTTGATCTTCTACCGGACATTTGTTGTTCTTCATCTGACTTAGGGCTATTATGGTTTAGTTGTATCTATAAGTTCTTCTGGACCACCATTTTGAACGATTTCCTATTAAATGATTTGTGTGAAATGCATCGATGATTCTTCAATGCCATCTTTTGTTTTCGTACTATTACGTTTTATTAATTAGGAATTATTGATATTTTTATCTTCCCGTTGACAATTTTGAGCGTAACAAACTCGTTTTGCAACTTTGGCTGATGGTATTCCCCTATAATCTTATTATTGTGATTGGTAATTTGGTAATATGGTAATTAATAATCTTCAAGCATAACATCTAAAAGATTCAGATAGATACCTATTGTTTTTTACAAAATACATTAGACGAATTCCCTTATACTAACGTTAAGATCTTCAATCAAGGTATATCATATTCGCCCACGTATTACAATTTTTACACGAAAATATTCAAATTTAATTTCGTTATGTTAGATTCTGACATTCTAACAAATAATTGCAATAATTCAAGAATTAGACTCGTATCTACTTGATGCTTTGTTACGCGATACAAACGAGTTCAATTTAGTATGCTTAATTTGAGTATTTATTCTCTACCATCTATTTTTAAAATCGATGAATAGCAGAAATTGCAATAATAGTTTCCCAGCAAATTCGCGTTTTTGCCTATATTTAGTGCTATTCTTGTTGTACCAATTGTTACCCAACAAGAAGCTGCATTATTATATTTTGCCTCGAAAGTGCTTTAATTAATGCATGCATAATTTATGTTTTGGAAGCCTAACTGCTTTTTAATTAAATCCTTATTATACCTTGTGCTCTAGCGGCTCAATTCCTTTTGTGTTCATTTCATTTATTAAGCGATTCCTTTTTTATTGTTCTCGGGAGCTTTAAACTCCTACAAGATTTATTATTTTTGTTATTAGCCCGAAGGTTGGGGGAGGGGACCTAAGGTTTCGGCGATAACGATGAAATTTAATTAGTACAGCAATTTTTCGTTTCACAGCAAAAAATGCGTTTAAATACATCGTTTCTCTTGAAATCAATATCGGTATTAGAAATTATGTCTCTATAAAATTATTAATTATTGTAATAAATGTTCCAAAGAATATAAGCAATAGCGTGACGATCGTTAAAAAAATTCAACTTGTGGTTAGTTTAGATACTACTTTAGTAGTAGACTTTATCAAAGATTAAAGCCTAAAGATGGAAACGCAAATACTCTTCAGCCATGTGGGATTAATTTTAATTCTAAATACAATCATAACTTACCAGTTAATAAATTTGGAAAATAACGTTCTAGCAGAATAAGAGTTACAAGTGAATAACTATATATATTCATTGTACGAATATGCTAATTTGGTGAGCAGCTACAAAAGAAACGCTGTGGCAAAATGTTAAGAAAATACAGATATATCGTAGAAATTAAAGCATTCGCAGACAAACATATTTTTAAGATTAAAATATATGTTTTGTCTCAATATATCTCTTAGGCATACTGTGATTTAAATAACCCATGTATCTAAATAAACGACTTCTATTTTTGAATATTGCAGCTCTTATGATGTTACAAACTAAAAACACATGTAAGTTGGATGACTGAGCCTGGCGACTATAGTAGATATGCAGATGGATATAACATATTTATCACTACTATAAATAAGTGATCTCATATAGATATTTAAGGTCGAATGTGGTCAGAAAGAGCATAGAGCTAAGATCTGGCACCTGCCATTTATATTTAAATTCTGTAACCACTTGCCAGTGGCAAGACGGGTTATTTTTCAGTAAATTAATAATTGCGAGTTAAAAAATAATTGATTAAGATAGGAAACTGCGGTTTTCACTGATCCGTGATGAAAGCACCAGCCTTTAGATCCTGAAAATTTCAAACTATTACGAGAAGTTTAAATTTTTAGTATTGAAAATACTACTGGGTCCATTTATATGGGAATAAAATACAAGAGCGACCTAATACGCGACATGCTCGAGTTATCGGTGCGCGGCACACCAGGTTACCGAACTTAATGTTCGGTGAACTGACTAGGTCGATCAGGCAGTGACGACAGCGTTATCATTTAATTGTTAGCAAATTTGTCTAATAAATAAACATTCGACATGATCTTGATTACTGCGTAAGATGCTGGCCGATAAAGGAATAACTTCCAATAATTGCGTTTAAAAAATGAACCAATTGAGACAGGAAACTGCGGTTTTCGCTGATCAATAGTGAAAAAACTATTTTATAAATCCTTTAAATTTAAGATGTTTACAAGGGTTTCAATTGTTTATTCTTGTCTGAAAAGCATGTTAAGCAAAAATTTACGTTTTTAAAAATTATCTTTCGCAGACAACTTTCTCTTGTGAAATAATTTTATGTCAAATACGTTGCAGAAATTGACAGGAGAGTTTCATAAGTAATTTTTGTATAATTTGATTTTATTTTTGTTAATATAAATTTTTAGCGTCCTCATTTTGCCCCCCATTTAACTGCTCCTATATCTGTTACGGTTTGCCAGATCCTAATGACGCCTCGTATGCACTCAGATAATGGGAAAAATGCTCTGTTTTAAACTGAAGGATTCTGAGTAATAGACAAAAGTTAAAATAACATTATCCAATTTTGCAAATGTTTACATTTACTTTGCTTAATCGCAACGTAATGCGCTTTTAAAATCTGAGAAGCTCGTCATTTAGCTTTTAAGCTACAACTTACCCAGATTTTATCAATTTATATGTTCAATACTCACTCCATCTTCGGCAAAGGGCATAAATCAAAAATACGTCTGGAGGTATTGACATTAGCTACCTATCTTGTCATATTGGAACGTTAAATGAGTGCACGTAACTTGGTGGTGCAATTCGAATAATTATTAAAAGTGATTGATTGAGCCGGGAGGCTCTTTGCAACATATTTTGGTTCTCTCCAGATACAATCACAGATTCCCTAGTTATGATGACAATGCTGCGTTGAAGAATTTTCATGAAGGATCTATTTTGAAAAACGAACTTTATTCGAGTTTTCCACATACCCTTCAGCTACCGGAAACGAACGAAATCCACCATACCTGAGGCCTATAATATCTACTCCTTGGTTTGCCAGAATACTTGCAGAACTCTCTCGAAAGGCGTGCCCGGTAAATAATGACGGATCTGGCAAACTTCCTATTGTATTTTTGCCCACAACCTGGCTCGTGATCGTGTCGTTGCGCATTGGAACCGTATAAACGCACCTTGCTCCTGGATGTCACGTATTTCCATATTATACAACTCGTCCCTCTTACATGCTCCTCATATCATAGCTACTTTTATATTTAAGTAAACTTCATCAGGACATTTTTTAAATGTTTGCATGTCATGTCTCTCAAATACTTGATTTTTCGCTTTGTGTCCGGCATATTTTCAATATTAGTAGTTTTCTTCAAAAGTATTGAAGCTTTGAGCATCGAGTATTCAACCCATAATCAGCCAGGAGATCATTTCTCTTCACAAAATAAGTAGATATAACCATCACCTTTTTAGTGATTTCTTCTACCAACGCATAAGGTCTTATCATACCTTTTCCAGGATTCACTTCTACAGAAGGATCCACCATTGCTTCGCAAAATCTGGCATTACAATTCTGCAAACTGGGACGATCTAACGGAGTTCTGCCTAGATTTTCCTTGGATCGACGTCTGCTCTGGCACTAGCGACCCGTCAGTCTGCTGCGATTACGCAAGTAATCTGCTCAGGAATGAAAGCATACATCCCAAATTCCATCAAGTTACCGTCAAAAGGAAAGCTCTGGTTCGACAGAAGATGCGAAAGAGCTGTGGGTAGGAAACAGCAAGCCTACAAATACTGGCAGCAAAATCAGACCGCAATTATTTTGTCGAAGCGAGAAACGAATGCAAACGTGTGATCGACGAAACTAAGGACAAACACAATCAATGGCTCAGGAATAAACTTTTGCAATGCCCCAGTGGTTCTAGGAACTTCTGGTCGGTAGCAAAGGCAGTAAGTAACAACTTTACACAAACATCTCTCTCACCTTTGACAGACGAACGTGGCATCACGGCGACTACAGCCAAGGAAAAAGCCAACATGCTTGCCAGAATGTTTTCTTCGCACTCTACCTTAGACGTCCCCCAAGGCAAGGCTATCCCCACCATATCGAACATCAACACTACCATGGCAGAAGTCAAGTTTCATCACCGTGATATTCGTAAAATCCTAGATACGCAAAAGGCATCAGGACCGGGCGGAATACCTTCCATTGTGTTAAAGAACTGCGCAAACGAACTAACACCCGTTTTTCCCAGGCTTTTTTCTCAGTCTTACGGATAAGGGATTCACCCATCTCCTAGGAAAGTCGCTCGGGTGCAACCTGTTCCAGAGAAAGGCAAGAAAACCACTCTCTCAAACTATCGCCCAATT
>MU183786.1:236598-259382 GCA_016904865.1 Pissodes strobi
TAGTGAAAAATGAAGTATTATTGTGGCTTTCCCACAACTGAAAAGACAAGCAGAATCTAAAGATTAATCGATTATCTCGATTATTCGATTATGCCGATTAATCGATTATTACAAATTATCGAAAATCGATTATTACTTTCAATAAACGCCCAGCCCTAGTCATGACATATTGCTGTTGACCGAGACACCCAGTAGTCCGATTTGCGAGGATGAAAGATTGGTTGATCGTGCTATAATGTTGTCAGGGCCCGCTGTATTAGCTGTCTTAGCAAACGTGGCTACTTGGGTTTTTGTTGCATTGAACTGTACCAAATTTCCGTCGATACAAGTTCGAACTTTGCCAGATCTTGATTAATTGTTGTAATCTGCTCCAATCTGGGGTGATAAGTCTCAGTCGCTGGTAAAGATTTTTTCTGACCTAAATTGGGAGACAAGGGTACTGTCATCTGCAAAACTGTAACAGTATTATTGGTTTCGGTCACCAGCTCAATAATATACATGAGGAACAGAGTTGCTGAAAGTATTGCGCCCTAAGGCACGTCCGCAATAATACTTTGCAATATGGTTTCGCGATAATTGTCTCAAATATAAACATTATCTTTTGTGTGCTTTAGCTTTCATAATATGTTTTTAGCTTATCAATTATTTTGTCAATTTGGCAACATGGTTCCAGGTTGGGCTCTTTGTTTTTATCTTTTTCGTAATATGCCTTTTTATACGCCGTTTATTTTATATAGACATTCGTTAGATTGCTAGTAGATAACTGCCACTATGCGACCGAAGATCTGTTCGACTCCAGAACTTAAGTAGTGGCTTTTACATGATTTTTTCAATTGGACTTCTGTAATTTCTAAAATCAATTTAGATTTTTTGTACCTGTTTTTGGCAATATTATGTTATTTTTACTTGAACTTCCTATATTGCCGTTCAACCCAGAACAAAAATAAATAAATGGCAAGGAACATCCCTTTTCGGATGGGGTCACTTTCATAAAAGTCTTTTGACGCAAAATGTATGATCTTGAACTTCTATAATCGGCATGTCGATGTCGTGCGGAATAATCGCCCTCCTCGTTGCCCGTAAGCATATATGTAAATTACAGACGCATAAGATTCTGCGATAAGCCGACTGTAATATAACTGTTAGATATAATACCCCCGTTACGTTTCGTCTTCAAGTATTTGAACACCTCATGCCCGGCTCTCCGTTCGCTTCGCTTGCTTGGAAGGCGCAACCGACAAAAACTCACCAAAATTAACCCAACGCGTGAAAAACAACCATATAATCATAAGGCTAACCATATTATGTCCAGCCAAGGACATCAAGATGTTCTTACACTGAGACAGCAGCGCAGAATGAACTCTATCAGACTCAAGGGCCGATGGAACAGCTCTACTGTCTAAACGAGCAAATGTAAATGTCCTTCCCTCTGGAACACGGTTGCGTAAGTCTCAAGGACGAAAACACGTCGCGACCCTATGGTTATTCATATATACCCGCTGGAGAACTGTTATGCTATATTAGTCTCCCTGGGCGACCGATGAATTGGTTATATATTCCTAATGCATTATAGTTGTCTGTTAAAAGCACCAATCAGTCCTGTATTGATTATCACGAGATCATGACAGTGAAATCATTTAAGAACTGAATGCATCAGCAGCCGTTATTCTGAACACTGCCATCTTCAAAAATATGGAAAGTAAAGGCATGGAAACCCAGAATAAAAATTATTGTAACTAATCAAAAACAAAATTTCAAAATTAAATGCCCTTGAGGCACAAGGTTGTACTATTTTACGTTTGCCTCCATACTATTACGGTTTCAAATTCATTGAGCAGATGGTCTGTGCTCATATTAAAAGCAAACTATGAAAATATAACAAATCCAAATAGAATGAAATATATTTTTTGGTGCCGGAAAACTATGAACTGATTTTGGTTATTTGTGATTGGCCAATTCTAAACATCTATCTTTTCGTAGCAGCTATAGGTTTTGAGATATACGCTAATTGATTTTAGTCCTGATAAAGGGCGAGAATAATATGAAGCAATGATATATTTATATGCCATAATAGAAATATGATATCTATCTAAAATTAGAATCTAAAACTTTGAATTACTTGGGTAAACTCATGACCGTAAAACCCGACGTTCCTATTCCCATAAAGCCATATTATCTCGTGCATACCTCTGCCTGCTATCTGTTGTGTAAGGAACTATCTGGCCTATTTTGGGGTTCTCTTGGAAAACCAGGATAAGTTCTGGGCTCTACATTTCGTTGAATATTTGCGACAGTAGAAAGTTGGTCCTTAAAATTTGGGGTACTAATGGTTTGGATGGAACTAGGAAATTATCACGATGATTACTATTTTTTGAGGAAATAGCAATATTCGCTGATTGGGGTTTTCCATACATTCTTTTAGAGATTATATTGTTCGATAGTCGAGGTACCAATATTTCCCATTTTCAAAAACAATGTACTTAGACCAGATTGAACCTACAGTCTTCTTAATAGACATAAAGCTCTTTTGGAATGGTTGCCATTTTTGTCTTGGCATCCAATCCAAACAACAGAAACAAATTAATGGACATACCCTGATCTAGGTTCAGCAAAGAGTCCTTAAGAAATGCACATTTCATCATTCAGCATTCCGCTGAAACTCCTGAAAAATGATTCAATGATGAATTAAGTGTCAATGTTCAATTAGAAAGCAATCGCAATTTTGAGGCAGATTCAGCAAGTCTCGAACATTTCATTGAACAGGAGCTGAATGATCTAATTGAATGACTGAATCACTCAAAGGACTCTTTCAAATTACTTGCCTCCAGAATAAATAAAAAGAAGCTACTTTATCCAGGTGCTAATATGGCATTTTGCCGTAAAAGAACTAGGAGGTGCTGCCCCTCTGTCTACGGAAAGTGACTAGGTACTTTGTAACAATATAAGAAGCTTAGAAAGAATGAATTTGCCAGAATACACATCAAATGATTAGCGTCCTTTAGTCACAGTCCAAACGAGTACTTTTACATAAGAGTAATAAATTTGGATCAATGTCCGGTGGCTATTCTACCAGCATGAAAAATAAATATGAAACAATATTATGCGACATGAAAGAAACTAAGTATGAAGAGCATCAGTGAGTGATTTGTGGCTATCTAAAAATGGAAAAGTGGAAACATATACAGAATGTTTTTATGCCTTTGGGACGGCAGAGCTAAGGATCAGCAGGATTGCACGTCAACAGAAACATGGCTTAGGAAGTCGTTCCTATGGCAGTTACCCCTCTGATATAATGAAGGCTACCTTGGAAAAGGTGGTGCAGGGCACGTTAGGTGCCAGAGAGGTCTCTAGAACCTATAACGTACCTTATGGCACATTGTATAATAAATATATGGGCCCGCATGGCAAAACATGCGGTCGTTCTAAAATTTCTAGACATGTGGAGGAAATAGCAATATTAGAGGCCGCTGCAAAGTGCTTTGATTGGGGTTTTTCACTCATTCTTTCAGATGTAAGAGATTTCGCGAAATACTACTTAGATAGTCGAGGTAAACATATTTCCGTTTTCAAAAACAATGTGCCTGGACCAGATTGTACCTATAGTTTTCTTAATAGACATAAGACCTATTTTGGGCACTGATTAGCAACTAATATTGTCACGACCTTGATGGCGTGCAGGTTATGTAGCTCAAAGTCGGGATCGACCTATGTCAGGTGAGAGTGGATGATAAGGTAGGTAGGAATTTCAGATAAGAACAATAACCATGTCTTGTATAATCGCTTGCATTGACTTCTCGCGTGGTTTATAATTTGTCTTGAATGTTTACATATTTTCCAAATTCAAGTTCAAACTTAGGACAGGGTACTATTTACTTAGTAGTTTATGCATGTTAGTAGTTCACACATTCCCTCTCCCAGATAACGTTGGACACCAACGTTTGCACTGCTAAAAGCTAACAGATTTACCGATACAGCTTCAGATGTGAGGCAAATAGTAATAGAGATAGCACAAAATATACATAAGTTAAAAAATATTTTATTCTAGAATAGGTCAGGAGAGTGGATCTCAAAAACTAGATCAAATCTGAAGGTTATTTTAGATTCTGCACCCAAAAGTTACCTAAAGAGAATTAAAAAAGTATACCAATAAACTAAAATGTATATTAAACTGTGAATCGATCGCCACAATTGAGTCTCCGTTAAACATTTTTAGAGCAGTAGTAAGATAAATGAGAAAAAGTAATATATGATGGAGTGTGTATCTCAGGCAATAGAAAAAAATTAATTTGTATCTTGCCAATCAGCCCAATCATTATTAGGTCAAATAACGAGTCAAGTTCTGAATACTTGAGGTGATGAGCAAAATACAGTCCATCCAAAATTCATAGAAATATGCCTTAAAAATAAACACCAATCTGGTTCATTTTAATGCCTAAAAATATCAAAATAACGTCAACTTTAGGATGCGGAACTTTTAAATGAGCTCTTATAAACTCTGGACATTTCTTTAGTAATAAATCATTGTTATTTTAGTGACATTTTTACGTTTTCACGTCCGTCCTTGCTTCATAAAACCAGAAATAGAAATTTTTCAGTTTACTTCAAATTTCACCCATTCTACTTAAATAACCTGAGCGGGGTATAAATCAATAAATAATAACGACTGACCTCACACAAATTACAGAACTCTTTATATTTTATTTACACAAATAAAAGCCGTTTTTCCTTTGCCCGTCTAATATCATTCAATATTCTGCGTAATGGCGAAACAAAAGCCGACTCCGTTATTTAATACCACAGCGCCGTGTCGTAGAAATGATAAATTGGTTGCTAATAGATTCAGTGACCTTAAAAGAAAGTGAATTTCTGACAGCAGAGGAAACGAGCGACGTGAAACTCGTAATAAAACAACATGAAAAAAATACATTTTCCTAGGGTTGTACGGCTATCAAATAATAATTTTCTTCTTTTGGTGGAAATATTTTGTTCGCCAATATTTTTTAGTTTTTTTTTTGGAAATATCAGGTTTAGAATTAAATGAATACATGATTCAACTTTTTACATATAATACCTGAAATCCTCCCTGCTAATTTCAAATAGTGCTTTTGCCTTTGCCGACCGAGTCATTGCCATTCGAGACTTAATTATGTATTATCCACATTCAAGTATAAGTAACCTGATAATTTAAGCTTGACTTAATCGTCTTAGAAAATAATAGCATTAGTCTGATACATCCATTTTATTAAATAAATAGAGAATCATCAAATGGTTATCATGACCAGTGGCCGGCTACAGTGATCTATGTTAAATTTGTAACTAACGTTTTTATACTTGGAAAAAATATATATTAGCAATAGTGCACGTTTGGTGATACAATTAGGGACTTGATTATACACCGAAAGCACTGGGCAGCCAGCGCAATTTCATTGGTTAAATTCGAATTCGAAACCAATCAGAGTTCGAGTGCAAGATCTGGAGCCAAACGCGCATTATTCTTATGGCAGTGGCACACCCACACACACACTAGAGGGAGATCCTATGACACTCGACGAGCGGAGTGTGTGTGGAGATGTTAATTGACATGGTTCATGAATAGTTGTAGGTTGTAATTAGAGGGAAACAGATGCCCTCGGAGTGAGTTTTACAGTGCTGCAGTGCGCCAGACAAAGGAGTCCTTGTAAAGCGATGTTCTAAATGTTTCCAGTTGTACAACGAACAGGTGTGCTCTTGCCGTCTGTCGTGACTGTCTGACTGGCGTTGCTGGGGGCGGGATGAGGTGGGCCAAATCCTGACGCGGAAATATCTGTAAATCAGGGAGATCTCGGCCACAAGTTTGCGGCGTTCCAGACTATCCAGAGCGCGGGTCAACTCGGGGTCGCCGACGAGACGTACAGCTCTCTTCTGAACGGCATCCAGCAACTTTAGGGTGTACTTAAGTGCGGCACCCCTGATGTGTGAGCAATATTTTAAGCACGGTCTTATTTTCGCTTTGTGGAACAAGAGCAGCTGCTGCGGTGTATACAGTTTTTTATTGCGAAATAGCGCATCAACCTTGTGCGAAACTGATTTTGCGATGTTAGCAACGAGGTCATGCAAGGACATATTGCTGTTGACCGAGACACCAGGTAGTCCGATTGATGATGATGTAGGAATGGTCGATCCTGCCGTATTGGCTTTCTTGGAAACGTGAGTGGTTGGGTTTTTGCCGCATTGAACTGGACCAAATTTGAAATGACGCTCCAAGTTCAAACTTTTTTAAAATCTTGATTAATTGTTATAATCTGCTCCTGTCTGCGGTGATATGCCTCAGTCGCTGGTAAAGGTTTTTCTGATCTAAATTGGTAGACAAGGGTACTGTCATCTGCAAAACTGTAAACAGGAATGTTGATTTCGCTCAGCATACGTAATAAACGAGTATTTCTAAAGTGTTTTTTGATGTTGGGCATACCTTGGGTTAGTTTTTGTTAGCTTTCGAAGCATGGCGAGGATAAGGTTTATGGAATGTATACAATAGTATACATGCTTTCGGCGGCACCGGTATTCGAATATTATTCCAGCAGAGGATATTAAACACATTATTCTCCGCTCGCTTGGCTCGCTCCGATCAAAACTGTAAAAAAAGTAAAAAAGAAATGAAGGAAGAGGCCCATATACAGTTACTAAAGCTAAACAAGTTTTTTGCCAATCCAAGCCATCACCATTTTCCCTTCTGAGATCGCCCATCCTTACAAGCCTGAGAAGCTTGCGTCAAGTTTAGTTAATGGTTTCCCTTATGTCACTGATGACCTACTATATATCCAAATTTTACCTGGGTAGTGTCGATAAGAGTAGTAAAATAGAAATGAAGAAAGAGACCAAGATAAAGTTGCTACAGCTAATTTTTTTTACTAATACCATGCGTCATCATATCTTCTTTCTGAGATCGCCCGTCGCTACAAAATAAAAAATGATCATCTTGCCTTAGTTATGGGTTTCCTTTAGGCCACATGATGACCTACTATATCCAAATATTATCTGGACAGTGTTCGTAAGAAGTAGTAAAAAGGAAATGAAGAAAGACTGTAGCATTTTAAAATTTTGGCATGAACAAATGCTACAGCTTTGCTTAGCTTATATTTATTTTTATTTGCCAACATAATTTAGTTTGGATTATTCCAATATAGGTACAGTGTATAAAATACATTACCTTTTTTACCTGAAAAGTTATTGAATACACTTTCTATATTTATATTAATGTCTCAGTATGATGTACTAGATACTTATGATATGATAATAACATCCAGTCTGATTTTTATCCCTTTGTGAGTAGTAGGTGCGCGACTAGGTTTCGGAAGCATCTTTCAAAGGCTCTGGTTGTGCAGTTCAATTTGCTAGCTAATGTCTTGATATATTTTAATAATTGAGCTCTCTTTTAATCACTCAGGAAAATGCCCACAAGTTTTTCCTTGATCTAAATTTAATAAAAACTTAACAATTTGTTCGACACAAATGTAACATCCAATTTGTTTATTATTTGAAGCCAATTCGTTACAAAACCTACCTCAAACAATTTGGAGATCATAAGAGTCATCTAATGTATATTATAATTCATTTATCTAATTGATGTTTCGGTATATTATTTCTTTTTGTTTTTTTCGTCTTTCAAGGAGATTTCGTGTTTTCATCTATTAAGTGACATATGAGTTTGAGGTTCAATCGAATCGAAGTTCCCAGGTAACGGTTCTCTGCAGATTTTTAAGGCATATTTACTTGCTGCTTGGCGAATATGGTTTAGAGCAGAAGTGCGATTAATCGAGCTATGACGTTAGGTGCTCCATCATGCGGTTGAGTTCGTTTTTTCAACCAAGTTAAATTGGTAACAATGTCTCGGAGGACGGTGTTGATATTCGTTCCGTGAGAGATCCGGGTTTTCCTTTTACGCTCGACCGGCGAGGAGTCAATAGGCCGGCATCTTTTGTGAAGCCATTTCGAGGTGCCTCATGGACTGGTTGAAATAATTAGGGTCATTAGTTGATAATATTTTTTGTATTTCGAACCTAACCAGTGCCATGGAGGCTACCTATAAAAGTTTTTGTTGAGTTATTTGAATCCTACCTCCACGTGGTAAGTCACAAAATCTTCATGCTGTCTTCAGTGGAATTAATTGTATTTTCCGATCTTTCTAGAAAAATCTATGTTGCTGTTGCTCTCATATTTCCGATCCTTGGAATTGACGATATTGATTTTGAAAAAGTCTCTAGAATGGGCACTATTTGTTTTGCTCCACTGGCTATTACCAGACAATAGACCCTATAGATAGCTCTATAGGTAAGATGAAAAACTAGTTAGGTTAAGAGAAATCTTTTCAATGTCAGATATTTATTTTTGTTTTAGGGTCCTCTCCACGGGTATCTCTTTAGCACACACATATCGCCTTGCATCCTTGCGATATCTATTTTTGCGTGTTTTGCGTTAGAACCACCACTTGCGTGTTATGCCCTTGTTGCTTATCATTGGCTGGATGTTGTGTGCCAATGTTTGGAAAGGTCAGGTTATGATTTAAAATGCTTTGGAGATGCATGGACCGTAAATATACTGATAGTCGTTATAATTTGGGAATACTTTAAAAGAAACACCTACTTCATAAGTTGGAAGTAATATCATTTACTTTTTTGTAAGACTGTCTGGGCAAAATTTGTTGATGTGATTAGTTACCCATGTATTATTTTATATCCTTGCGGCAGAATAAGATTCATGAATTTAAAACCCTGTGCGCTATTTACCAACTGATCATTCTAATAACCTATTAATTGGTACGCAGGATATTTATCTAAGAGTTTGTATCTGACACTATTGTCTGTAATAGTCAATGTTATGTAAGCGTTTGTTCATATTGCCTTATTGTTTACAAGTGATGTAAATCGTACTGTATAATAATTGTTTCTTTATCAAGGGATCTTTTCCATAGTAGGGTAAGAATAAATTATTTATTTTGGGGAAATATTATGTCTTATTGAAAAGCACCTCCGAAAATTACTTTTCAGGAGTAAATAACATTGTAAATTTTTCGTAGTTGAGTCTCAGTTAACTAGGTGACGCCTAATAACTATTAAGGTGTACCGAAGAATCCACGAACCTAGCTCTCCACTGCATTACTGGCTGCCGTTCGCATCTAATGGTAAGTTTGCTAAATGGGTTTAGGAAATGTTGCCATAAGAGGCGAAGATACAGTTACTACAGCTAAATAATTTTTTACTATTTCAACGCATGACTATTTTCGCTTCTGAGATCACCCATCCTTACAAAAAAATGATAATCTCGCCTCAGGAGCTTGCCGCGGGTATAGTTATGGGTTTCCTTTATGCGACATGATGACCTACTATATCCAAATTTTACCTGGGTAGTATTGGTAAGAGTAGTAAAAAAGAAATGAAGAAAAAGGCCAAAACACAGTGATAAAGCTAAATAAATTTTTGACTAATCCAATGCATCATCATATTCCCTTCTGAGTTCGCCCGTCCTTACACAGATATTATCACCTTGCCTCAGGGCTTGCAAGTCATGGGCCTCTCTGCACGATAAATTCAGGTATTTATTATGCCTTTAAGCACTATGCCGTATAATTTCAGCGAAAATAATTATTTACATAATTTATACAAGTTTTGCGCACTGCTCAACGAAAGTATTAATATTTCTAAGGAAAGCTCATGTAAAATAGGTCCCAGTTCTTCCGTTTAAAATCATACAAGGATATTTTCAGAAACTAAAATCCTTAACAGCCGCTTTTATCGTGATGCGTCTATAATTTTCCCTGTAAGAGCAACGAAGCGTGAAGCTTACAGGGTGGTTGACGAAGCGTGGAGCACAAACGCTCCAACTAACAAGAGCTTTAGCATAGTATTTTACAATGTCGCCCTACAAAAAAGATAAATTATTTAGATAAATATCAGACAGTTTTGCCTGATTTTACGCTTTAAAACTCGTATATTGTCCTATTGCCATGATGCTTTTTGAAGAAAGAAGGTTACACTGTGAATTATACGCTTATATACCCTGTAGCAAGAAGTAGAAAAATACTCATAATAATGCTAACAAAGACTTAGTTCAGAACATGTTCATTATAAGAAGAATTAATTTTATTAAGACATAGGTACTTATTGCAGAAATTATTTGCTGCGCCGCTAAATGTAATACTATTTCTTAGGTCCTAATTCCAATTCTAATATGAGGGCCGCCTACAAAACTGAACTAATTTAATATAAACATCGCCGCCTAAATTTTTGACACTACTCAAATTAACGTCCCTTACTTTTTCTCGTCGAAAAATCGTGACTAGACTCACGCTGTCAAAATAAAATGCACCCCGCGAGCGTGTTTTAACGTTTTCTATCTGGAAATCTTAAACAATTCCCAAATCGAATAAAGTATGAAATGTCCACATCTGATATAGCTGTGAAATATGGCAATGACGGAAAAACCGAATTAAACCGTCGTTTATATACACTAGAGCCGGGCACTTGGCGCAATCAATTTCAGTCATGTCAGATTTGACATTTGTATACTCTTGTTCCCTTATAATCTCTTATCAGCATCGGAAAAGTCTATTGTGAAAGGGTACGATAAGCGCGTTAAATCAAACTTGAACGAGGCCAACGGGTGTTGCCCATAATACTTCCGTTTCATTTTTTCAAGTTTACACGGATGTTTGGGGCGTTATATATCATGAACGTAATAGGGATAATGAGCGACTCATTGCGTAGATACTGACATATTGACTCAGCGATTTCGTTATTGAACTAATGAAATAATAATTGATGGCAAGCATAGAATTTAGTAAACGAGACTTGATTTTTCTGATTATCTAATCGATTACATATGAGGGCCTCAGTGGAGAAATGATATAATTGGCAAGTCATACATAAATGAAAAGAAAAACCATATTTCTAAAGTATTTATATTTTTCGACAGGCTTTTCTTGGACATTTTGATATTAACAATTGTCCAGAGAAAGAGTAGTATAATTAATTTTGAAGCAGTATTTTAGGCAAAGGGGTTACCAAAATCTTAGCATATTTATACAATAAGCTACATCCATCGCTTCCCAGGAACCACCTTTCACCCTTTGAATAATCTTGCTCGTCTCCATCCTGTGTTGCAATACTTCATTAGCTTTTAGCCTTCTTTTTAACCAAAATAAGCGATACACAGGCTTTAAGAATTCACATTTAAAGAAGAGGAGCATTTATAAGTTTCAACGTCAGATAACTGGTACAAGACACATCTCAGACACATTCACCATTAACGCGGGCGTGCCTCAGGGTGCAATACTTTCACCAACTCTGTTCCTCATCTATGTTAATGACCTGCTGACCGAAACGAATAATCCTGTATACAGTTTTGCAGATGACAGTACCCTTGTTTCCCAATTTAGATCAGAAAACCCTTTACCAGCGACTGAATATTATCATCGCAGACAGAGCAGATTAATCAAGACGTGGAGAAAGTTCAAATTTGGGGCGACAGAAATTTGGTCAAGTTCAATGCAGCAAAGACCAATCAGCCACGTTTACCAAGAGAGCCAATACGGCGGGCCCTGACATCAATATGGCAGGATCGACCATTCCTTCATCTTCGTCACTCGGACTACTGGGTGTCTCGGTCAACAGCTATATGTCCTCGCATGACCACGTTGCTAGCATCGCAAAATCGTCCTCCCAGAAGCTTGGTGCGCTATTTCACAACAAAACCTGTACACACCGCAGAAATTGCTCTTGCCCTATTGTTCACACATCTGGGGTGTCGCACCAAAGCACACACTAAAGCTGCTGGATTCCATTCAGAAGAGAGCTGTGCGTCTCGTCGGTGACCCGGGGTTGACCCGGAATCTGGATAGTCTGAAACACCGCAGACATGTGGCCGAGATGTCCTTATTTGACAGATACTTTCACGGCAGATGTTCCCAGGATTTGGCTCGCCTCATCCCGCCCTTGGCAACGCCTGTCAGACAGTCACGACAAACGGCAAGAGCGCACCAGTTCGTCGTACAACTGGAAACACCTAGAACATCGCTTTACAAGAATTCCTTTGTCTGGCTCACTGCATCACTGTGGAAGTCACTCCCTGGACATCTGTTTTCCCCTAATTACATCCTACAACTGTTCAAAAACCTTATCAATCAACATCTTCGCATACACACTGCTCATCGAGTACCATAGGGTCTCCCTTTAGTGTGTGTGCCACTGCTATAAAAAAAGTGATATCGTCTAACAGTTTGCTCGAAAAATAACTTACTAAATTAAAAATTGTAAAAGTGGTAATGTACAGGCGGGCAAAAACTTATTGATTGAGTTCACAAACAAGTTTTACTTCATTATCATCATCGTCTACACATGCACATGAATTACGAGCCTATTTGTTGTAACTATACCGACCCTCTGTGGAACGGTTCAAGCAGTGTCACTATCTTCGCCTTTTAAATCTGACTTAATATTTTAAATTTTTCTCGTTGGTAGATTATTTTTTCTTGAGCAAGTTCCAGTTCTGTTTCTGTTCTGATCAAATGACGGTTTTGCTCTTTTTTCTTGACACTCGTTTCTTAGATTGATTTACTTTAAGCAGTGCTAACATTGCTTTGGGATTTACAAACTCAAAGCTGGTGTCACTTTCTTTAGACGATCATAGTTGAGGCACGGACGTCTTCTCTCTAATCGACTGTACCTACAACATGTTTGTCCCCGTCTTATTCAATAAGTCCTACTTGTCTTTCAGGTGCACTAGGAAAATTTTTAAGGAATTTATAGCTGATGGCAGTAAATCTGCTTCAGATAAATTGGCCATACCCTGTGTGCATTAAAACCATCTTTTAAACCATTCATTAAGGCTGCTTTTAGATATGTGTCACTAAATAAGGAAGACATTTGATGAAGTGTTACTACTCATACAGAATTTTCTCTCTCCATCATCATAATTAGTGATGAGCAAATGCAAGACCAAGACCAAGACCGTGTTAGTCTTGGTCTTGGTCTTGGTCTTGCATATGTGGTCTTGGTCTTGCAGTCTCATAAGTGGTCTCGGTCTTGTTCTTGGTCTTGCAGGGTGGTCCAGTCTTGGTCTTGGTCTTGCACCAAGACTCTTGCTAGTCTTGCACTTTTTGGTACATTTTCACTGAAGGCAATTTTTTCCAAGTAAATAAATGTTTAAAGAAAGGGACAGTATTTGGCAGTATGAAAATTTTGGTTTGTCAATATTAACTAGGTAATTTTTTTTAAGTAAAAATTCAAAAAAAAAATATTTCGAGGTTATGGAATCACTTGTTCAAGTTTGTCCGTGTAATATTGAAACATCCTGTGTATTTACAGTTATCAATTTCGGCATTAATACAAGAACTATTTTAGTTAAACAGATTTGAGCTAGCAATTAAATATCTTACAACGTTTTCCATTTAATCAATTTTTTATCTCTTAGTTTTATTGATACCAAATATATTCCTATCCTTTTCGGACACCCTGTACGTAAAGAACCCAGGATGATGCTTCACTTTATCACTTTGTAATGTCAGACTATGCGTATTGTGGTTGACTGAATAATAGGGGTATCAGTCAATGGTATTATTATAGCTTATATACAAAGGGCATACGGGCCAAAATCACATCCAAAAATCAGTCACTATATCCCGGTCGCATTTATACATTCCGTAAATGTATATGGCACCTCGGTGTTGTTATTGGTCAAACGATTCAAAATTTGAACTTCTATCCAATCAACGCGCGGGTGCCATAATCGTGTACGGAATGTAATTCGGTGCCATATTCAGTTACGGAATGTAATAAATACTTTTGCAGTATAAATATATTCCGAAGGCTTCAAAGAGTATGGTAAAAGTTCGGAAAGGATAAGAGGTGTCTTTTAAAGACAAGCGTCTTCAAACATGCGTTTGTAGCTAGTACTGTTAAGTTCACGCATGGCCCTTCGCTCGCTCCGGGGTGCAGTCAAACAAAACTAACCCAAACTAACCAAAACTAACCCACACTAACCCAAACAAAAACTAACCCAAACTAACCAAAATTAACCCAAACTACCCCAAATTTAAAAAAAGAAACAGACATAACTTTAAAAAAAGAATTAAAAACGCTTGCCATTGATGGGAATCGAACTCGGAGGCAAACCGAAGCATCGTATCAGAAGCACAGCATCTAACTACTGCCGCCACCAGGCTTGCTAAATATGATCCACTGAATCGCAAAGACATCAATGAACTGTTATTACATTCCGTAAGTGCATATGGCACCGATTTACATTCCGTACACGCATATGGCACTCGAAGTTTGATTGGTTGAAATTTTAAATCCAACCAATGGAATAGTGCTAAGTGCCGTATACATTTACGGAATGTATAAATGCATCCCGGTCTATATGCAACAACGCTTGGAGAAATTTAGTGGCATTTGTGTAATTTATTTAAAATCCAAATTAGATTTTTCTAATTATAAGTATACTATTCTTTAAAAATTTGACTGCGTGGCAAATAATGAATACTGTCTAACTTTCCCTGCAAGTATCTCAGAAACAAAATTATTTTAAGTTTTTTTCCATATTTCAACCCGACAATTTCGATCCCAGAATTAAGGACAATATGTAGACAAATAAAAATTAAAAAAAAACGCAAGACCGCAAGACTCTTGCATGCTCGGTCTTGGTCTTGCGTAAGGCTTGCAATGCAAGGTCTTGGTCTTGCATAAGTGATGCACTGTTCGGTCTTGGTCTTGGTCTTGCTTTTTTGCAAGACCAAGACCAGTCTCGCTCATCACTAATCATAATATGCAATGAATGGCTTCACAAATGCAACATCCAAGGTTTGAAGATGGTGGGTTATTCAAACTGTTAAAACTACTAACTTTGTTACGAAGTTTTGATAATGATTGAAAGTCTTACTGTTTTGATAACATTTTGTCAATTTCCTAACGGAAATTATTCCTGTCTACTAAGAAAAAAAAGAACACTTAGCTGTTTGTTCCTGGACGTCTTGAAATCCAGAGAGTATTTCCATACCATTTATTGGACTTCTAACAAAAACTGTCCTTGGACATGACACTGCCAATTAACCAGCCAGAAAAAAATGGTCCTTATCCTGACATCCGACCTATTCTGCTGCCATCAAAAAGAAATCTGCAGGGAAATCCAAAGTTAAATCCCTAAAATGAAAAGTAATCCATCAAAACAACTTAATATGAAATAAAAACATTAAACGACTACCGAAACTCGGCTCCAGAAGTTAATTGGAATAGACAGCTCTTAATGAGACGCTCGATCTATGCTGTACCTATGAGTATGGGATAATCGCCATAATAGCCGTTGGTTGAGTCCTCCCTCGTCTCCCAGAAGCTTAAATCGGCATACAAAATCTATTTCATTCCAAAATAAAACTTTCCCCTAGGGAGCTACTCAGTTGTTTCAGGAAAACTTTTAGCCACTGAAGAAAACAACTGCCTCCCATAATCAATAGCAATACATTCTCCTGCTTTTCCCATCCTTCTTGATTAATAAACAGAAAATTCTGCAAACACTTCAAATTGTCCGACTCTCATTGATCTAAATACCTTAAATGACAGTTTCCCTGACACTGTCATGAAACTAGTCAGGTTTGGCTTTATCAAGAAATAATAGATAATAGTATATTATGATATAAGTGTATAAGAAGGCCTTTAAAGCACGCGCGACATATTTCAAAACACGACGCGCAGCGGAGTGTTTTGTAAGTCGCAAGGGCTTTAAAGGCCTCTTATAGACGTATATCATACGCTATTTTTTATTACGAATGCATCATAATCTCAAAAATGTTTTAAATATTAATCTTAAGGGATATATTGACGAATATATTAATCTGTCACATTTGACATGATCAAATGTTTCTATAGCAACCTTTAAAAAAGTAGGCGCATCATAAAAATCATTTTAAGCACGCTGCAGCGTGCGATAATCGTTGATTATGATGCATGCGTAATAAAAACATATTTACAGCAGTGCTTTCACTGGTTTTGAAACTTTACCAACTTAGTATACTTCGAATGGGGAAGAGCCGTCGGTCGTCGACCTTCAATGCTCTCAATCTATTGGTGCACTTACTTTACTACGTGCATAGGATAAATATTTTGGGGGTAAAACAAGGCGGAACCAAGGGAAGCGGCATTGCCAGATTGGCATGTAAGAACTTCAGAACCGGTTTTTGATGGATCAAAAATGGGGAAAACAACTATTTAGTGTTATAATTTATTATGAAAAAAGTATGTACAGTAACTCGTAAACTTAAAATTTGGCAACGCTACATCTATCGACCATAGAATGTGCCTCAATGTTGGGGGAAAACAAAGAACCATTTGTCCCGTCTCTTCAGGTTAAATGTCTTTGGTTCAAACCGCAGATAAGGGAAAAGGGAAATTCCGACACTAGAAGCTGATTTCATCATATACGTTAAAAAAAGATATAGATAACATTACATTTAAACAATAAGCGGATTGTGAAGCCAAAGAGTGAGATAGATATACAATTTTGTTTGATATCCAAGCGATATACCTATTTTTTGCCAAAACTAAATATAAGTTCTATGAATAAAAATAATTTACACCCGCAACAGTCTACCTATTAAAAGAAAACCATAAACCCATCGGTTCCCAGCTATTTTACCATCTTAGCTTAAGAGGTGCTCAATCTGATTTTGATCAGCATTTCAAAGGCAAGTGACCTGCATTCTGCTACATTTGCTCCTTCGGAAGAAAATTTAATAATATTATCCAAATTCTCAATTTCATCCAATAATGCATACAGTTTTGAGGCCCTTGGGAGTAATTAAAGAAATATGTTGTGGTAATTGATTTTGCCGCTATTATATTTTACCAGCATTTTTCCAAGGTTTTTAATCAGTATTTGTTAGGCGCTATTATTTAAAATCCGATTCGATTTGGAATTAACTACGCATTCAACGGCTCAATGTTATCTGCCGCGGTGAAAAGCGCATTAAGCACAATAGGATGCATACTAGCTTTTTCGTTAAACGAATCGCCTTCATATGTGGTGGTTAGTTATTAAATATTTGGAGATTTTTGTATAGGCATTATATATTATTATTAATAACAAAAGAAAGACGTACAGAATATTGCAAAAAAATGTGTTAATTGTTGAATGTACTTAGTTCTTTCAAATTTCAGGAATCAAAAGACAAAAACTCAAAAGACAAAAACTTACTTCATAGAAGCTAGTGTAACGGTTTCAAAATACATAAGTGAATTTATTAAAAATATGCAAGTTTATTATTTTAAGTTTATTATTTAAAAAATTGACAGCATACAGACTAGCATCAGCACTGCTTCTATGGGTCTCCAATTTCTTAAGGGATCGAAACGTCCGAGTTGTTATTGATGGACATCTCTCGGAGGAATTTAAAATAAATGCCGGAGTTCCTCAAAGGTGTATTGTAACGAAAATAGTGCCCCAAAAGTAGGGCGCCACTTTGTAAGCAATTGAACAGTTGGGCGTCACTTAATAATGAAATACTAGCTCAGTCGCCAATTTGTAAGGATAAATTTAGTTGGACTCTAATTGTAGCGGAAGTTAATTTATTTAGTTTAATTAAGTATGAGATTCGTTTTTTCTGAGGGAGTGAGTTGTCTCTTTTATTAATTATATTTGGGCGCCAGAGTTCCCAGAGACAATGCAAACTGAGTATAAACACTTAAATATCAATAACTATAAAGATAAGAATATTAAAAATTTGCCCTTATAATAATTCGTGTCTCACTGATCTCGATCTTGCGATAAAATAAACAAGGAAATCTTAAAACAATAATATATTAATTTCATAATTAATTTACAAATATGTTAGTTAGACTATTACATAGGAGGTAGTAATCAACAATTAGAAAATTTACTGGTTACAGCACGTGTAATCAGAACTTAAATTACAATTTTAAGTTGAGCAAAAATTATAAATAACTATTGTTAAGCAAAACGATAAATAATTACTGTTACTCAAGATATTCTTTTTCTTTACTTTAAGATATGACATTGAAAGGAAATTATGACTGAAATATAAATTTCAAAAGAAAATTATGAAACTACGTTCCAAACAGTGGCTCTCGGCAAATATAAATAAAAGATAACTTGAATTTAATGATAAATAGAAAAATAGAGGTACAACCTCTCTATAAACGAGTGTTATAACTCAAAATAAGTAATTTCTATTACTCTTCTATATGGCCCTTGGCACATAAACGACAATTAAGCGTAATTTTAATGATAAATAGAAAAATAGAGGTACAACCTCTCTATAAACGAGTCTTATAAGTCAAGATAAGTAATTTCTATTACTCTTCTATATGGCCATTGGCACATAAACAATAATTAAGCGTAATTACAAGATAAAGATAAGGTAATCACTATCCCGCATTGAGATAGGAATTTAGATAAAAGATAAAGGAAAACCAGGTAAATTTACACATGTGAGCTTAACCTCTCGTAATTGCAAATTAATGTCGGTACATCAGTGTTGAGACGCGATAGGGCAAGTGCTAATAATCATATACTTGATGTTACAAATAAACTGAAATTTTTAATGAAAGAAATCTGAAAAGAAAAAATATTAAGACTAACAATACTATGAGGAAAAATCAGAGAAATTCTACTAAAAATTCAATTTACTACCTTTGCAGGAATATATAAATCCACTCTGAGAATTCCTCAAATAATACTGTTTAATTTAAATGAAAATACGTAAAACAATGTGCGTGACCGCTAAACGATGAAATAATTTCGTTCTCTGTAAATTTGGAATAAACCATTATCAAATTACATTGAGATGCGCAATTATCCACCAACAAATCGGTGTTTTAACCCAATGGTCACTACAAAAAACTAAGATTATCGAAGTTGTACGTTAATCGAAAGTGTAATGTAAAAATGCTAAATTCTTGCTTAAGCAGAATATGATTAAGCGAATCAGAAACAATTCTTAATTATGTATTTAAAAATGAAAAAATTAGTGAGATATATTGCAAGATGAATAAAATATTTCAAGATTAAATATCAGCACTTACCCAGTCAAGCGTCGCCACAAAGATAAAACGACCTTGCTTTCAAAATTCAAGACGTTCCACTTATTATGATTTTCGATGCTTTAATTGGATGATTTAAATCATGTGACTACCGCTATAGGGCACGCGGCGACAAACCAAGGAAATACTCAATATATACTAAATATAGCAATCTATAGTAAATTAAATTCATAAATTGTAGGTATTAAATAGCGTACTATGCTTTCCAATTACCAACTACATGAGATAAGCCCGTTTCCGAATAGATGTCACTGGTGATTCATATACCAAACATCGAAAATCATTGATAACTAAACTGAATTTAGTGGAGCGGAATAAGCTAATATTCCGTTACAGTATATTATCTCCCACCCTGTCCCTGCTCTATATCAACGATCTCTTAGACAGGGCAAACAATTCTCCTTGCAGCTTTGCATATGATAGTACTCTTATATCCTCATTCATGTCGCGGACTCCAATGACCGCTGCTCGTTTCCAACGCGGGCTAGAAAATCAGATTGCTGTCATCAATGAGGATATGAACGCCATCGTGGAATGGAGTGAGGAAAACAATGTCCAGTTTACCGCAGGAAAGGCTCAGCTGGCTTCTCAAAAAAAGCAAACGCCGCAGGACCTGACGTATTAAGGACAGGACAAACATTGATTCTGGCCTCATCCATAAGCTGCTGTCGACCAACGTGAAAATCAACAAGTATTGGCGTAATCACGTCACAAAAAGCGCCAAGGCATCAGCACAAAAGCTAGGAGCACTCTATAGAGCAAAAAAAGTTGTATACACCTCACCAGCTCTTACTGCTCTATAAGACCCAGATAAGACCTTCTCTGGAATAGTGTTCCCATGTGTGGAGGTCGGCACCCAAACACTTTCTCAAGATATTGAACTCCATACAGAGGAGAGCAGTCGGTATGGATAAAACAAAGTTGACTAAAGACCTTGATAGCCTTAAACATCAAGCAAAAGTGGCGGACCTATCTCTTTACTATCGATACTACTGCGGAAGGTGGTCGAACGATAAGGCACTTATAATGCGGCCCAGAGTTGTGCCAAGCAGAAACATCCGTCGTCGCTGTTACGGAGCTCCTTTATCTGGAGGACCGCCTCACTCTGGAACGGACTTCCGAGTAACGTCTTTCCCGAAAACTACAACCTAAGCGCTTCCAGTTCAACGTCCACCATCTTCTCCGCACACGCACCGCTCGTTCAGTGATATAAGATTTGTCTCTTGTGTGTATGCCGAAAATAAAAAAGGGAAAATTGTAATTTAGTAAGCAAACTTGTATTCCTCCATAGGTGGTATCAGTGCTTCAATCAATGGTACTAAAAATAAGAAAAACGGATAGTAGCAAATAACAAGAATAAAACAGAAAAGAAAAGTTTAACAAATTAATACGGAACAAAATAATCCTAATGAAAAATAGAGAAAAGAGTACATATAATTTGGATAATAGTTAAAATCTTTATTTGAAGAGTCAGCATAGCATAAATATGTATTAGCATCGGGTGAGACAAAATTAATTCGAGTTATTAATTTTTAAATAAAACCAAATATTAATTACATTCATAGCACATAATTTCCAATATGTGTGACCTATTTTCAAATGTATTTTTATAAAATCAGTCATATGATTTGTATCCGATGATGTTAAACTCAATAAATTATTACAAGTCAAAATAATGTACTATTCGCCGTAATTAATAATAATTATGAATGTTATTAAACTTAGCATGAAACTAATGCAGATTTAAGGTTGCATCTACATCGTTTGCAGATCCAATAGGCTCTGGTATCTAAGACAGAATTCTACTAATTCTCAGACATCCAACCAGCTAACTATTCATAGTGACCAAGCAAATCAAATCGCAGAAATAAAGAATATGATAAATTTTGAACATGAAGGTCATGAACAAATCGTGATGCTCATACAATTCTGAAGTGTAAAAAAATTTAAAAATTGAGCTATAAGAGAAAGGCCAATACATTGGGTGGGATGTTGGGCTATCAAAAACTACACTAAAAATAACAAGGTCATCATAATCTATGTCGACAAGACACTTATAAGCTTATTACAACAATCGAATGCTCATGAGCTATTAAAACTATATTATAGATAACATGTAATTTTCTTTATGGAACGGTCGCTATTTTGGATAATACTTTTCTGAATCCATATTTTACTAAATGATTGCATACAAAAGAACTATTCTAATCAAAAGCGTTGAAAATTTTATCCAAAATACAGCACGAACTTCATAATAAACCTATGCATATTTCAGTACCCATATCTCGCTAAAAACTGGCCCTGGACAAATGCTTTCCAATAAATTAGGTAGATATTGTGTTGTAGCATTTACTTTCCGACTGACACACTGGCTTTGATAGCATGTTTTATATGCACGTCCTGTTTTTATGGACGTTGTGTACTTAATCAGAAGGTTTGAATGAAGCAATTTACTATTTAGGAGCAATATTGCTAGAAATTAACAAAGGGAAACTAAAAACACAATTTCAAAAGGCATAAAGGTTATGTCAGTCAGCATTACTCAACATATGCTTATGGCAATATTGTTTAAATATGGATCGAATTAGTAAATTCTCAATCAGACCGCCAAATGGTTGGTGATCTTCTTATTCATATCAAAACGTCCGTATCCCGCATATAAGTAGCCATTCCAACATAGCACATACCACATAATCGAGACAAAGGCAACTTGGTTTCATTTAGTACTAGATCTTGGTCCCAATTTTCAGTCTAGCCTTCTCCATGGCGATGCTGCCTTTTAGACTCAATCAAGCCATATGCGCCACCTGAAATAACGTTTATTATGCGGTGAATCCTTGCCAGATTTATTTGAAGGCAGGTATTTTTATGGGTCTTGGTTATATTGTCTTTTAGTACCATATCCGCTGCTGTTAAGAGTTAATAGCTCGGTATCCTCATTAAATATGCAAAATAATGTTTAATCTCCTTTTTGAATATATTTAACATATTAGGATGGAAATTGTAGCCCCGGTCGCCCTGTAATCGGTGGATGAACAATAGTGCCTTAAAATGCAAATGAAGGATAAGCTGAGAATCTGGGCAGCATTGTCTGAGAGTTTGGTTTTAATTTGGAATTTGCCTGAATGCGTAATGAGGTTTAATTTACCTGCTATTACTATTTTTCCGTTTTTTGACTACATATATAGTCATCAAAATAATAATTTGATCATCCTCGGGATAAACTGAAGGGACGTTATGCCCGAAGAATAAAAGCTCGAATTCATTAGTTTCGTTGATTGCATGGACAAGGGCTCATTTTTTCCTCTGCTATAGCATGTTTTATGACGTTTCGCGAATTTTCCAGCATTGTTCATCAATATTACTGAATTACCGGCAATATAATCGATAATTTGCTTCAAGTCTTCTTCAACAACGTCAGCGGTCATTTCATTGTGGTAATCTTTAATTATTATTGTATTCGAAGGGCTGATCAATGGGATTAAATCATGCCGTCGGCAAAGGGGTGAGGACTTATTTCAACTCTTACGGGAGCTGAAAATGGATATCTGGATGAAGGCTTATTAGAATTTCAAATAAGCATTCATCAAAAATCCATTTTCACCTACCACATTAGGTGAAGTAAGTCTGCAGACGGCGGCGCTGCGGCTTAAAGCCCGTTGATCAGCCCTTCAAGTGAACTTGTCGAGACATTAAGAATTA
>MU183786.1:259392-295424 GCA_016904865.1 Pissodes strobi
GACCCGGCCACGCAAGTCATCGCGTTAAGGTTTATAATCGCTTGCGTTGACCGCTTGCATTGTTTGCATTACATTTTTCAAGTTCAAGTTCAAACTTAGGACAGGATGATATTTACTTGGGAGTTTATGTTTTTTAGTAGTTCATATTATTAAAGATAAGATTTTATTGCAAATAATATTTATTGTTCAAGCCATACAAAAGCAATTATTCTTGTATAATTATGTATTTTTGACAAAACACACACATTATTATTATGCTTATTACTAATACCACGTAGTAAATTCATTTAGTTTATAAACGTGGATAAAATAAAGGACAAGTGGGTACTTTAGAGTATTTACTTGTGACAAGTATTAATGGAAAAGTAGTAATTAAATATTTAAAAGGCCTTTATTTTAAGACCCTGTGTAGGAGTATCAAATATCACAAATTGTATTGACCATCTACATAATTCATATACATTTTTCGTTGGAAAAATATGAATGGAGCTCATTTGGATAATCTTATATTAAAACTAACTTATTTGTTTCAACTTTTTACTACTAGCGTACTAGATGCTTCATTAAATTTGCTCTCACCATCTAATACTAAATATCAAATGTTTTGGTTGTTGTTATTTAGCTATATTAATAGAAGTTATTTAGAATGTTTTCGATTTAATAATACAACTAATATCCAAATGATACAGTTTAATAATGCTGAACTATAGTAAATGATTTGTTTATATTTTCGTCACAAAAATGTATCTTCATTTTATCCCTGGGGATGACAGAGGTCACCAGACTAAACATGCACAATTCGTGACTATTATTCATGAACAAATCGGTAGATTTATGGATTTTGTTTACATTTCGGTGGTGGAATAATTATGAAATGAAAATTCTGAATTCAATTATTAACGGCTATTTAAACCCCGTAAAATATACATTTGTACAGTTCTATACACAAAACATTTTGTCTGTCAGCGTCATTTTAATAACCCCAGTTTACAATACTTTAATTTGGCCGCTATTTTTGCAGTTATTCAACTCAATTCAAGTGGACACAAAACTTCACAAGTGATTGAAATGTTTAGTTCAGTTTCATTTTCATGAAATCGTGAGTTATTTTAGAATTAAGTCAGAGGCATGGACGGAGTCAGATTCCAAACCAGTTGTTAAATATTTAAGTATTGGGATTTATGTGTCAGTTTCGCTCTATTGTATAATATTCTAATCAATTCAATTTATATATCTTATTGCAAAAATATTAAATAGTTTTTCTAGTCCTCTGTTATTGGCAATATACGTTTTGGTATTGAAAATACTACTGAGCGCATTTATATGGAAATAAAAGACAAGAGCGATCTACTACGGGACATGCTCGAGTTATTAGCGCGCGGCACACCAGGTCACCAAACTTTAATGTTCTGTGCCGTGGCTAGGTCGATCAGGCAGTGCCGAGAGCGCTATAATTCAATTGTTAACAAATTTTTATAATAAATAAACATTCGACATGATCTTGATTACTGCGTAAGATGGGGGTCGATAAAGGAATAATATCAACAAAATGTTTAGGTGCCTCTTTGTTTTCCTGATTTCTTATCGTATTTTTTTACATGCAATAATTTGGTCTGTGTCAAATTTTTAATATTTTTTTGCATTCCCAAGATTCGTACCTTGGTTATTTCGTTAATTTTATATGTTTATCTAAAGTAGATTTAACCAATTTTCATCATCAGCATATAAATATTGGCTGGAACCATGTCAAATGTATGCATTTAAAAAAAACAGGGTGTATATGTAAGAGTAAGATCAGAAGTCATAACAGTAGTTGTGTCTGGTATTTTCAATACACCTATGATACATGCATGCGCCTGTTGCAAGAGCTGTGAATTTTTATAAATGTGACTTACTGCCTCTAAGGCAATGGATTGACTAAGTCGGACTAAAATTTCTTGCGCAGAACATATAGTAATCCAATCATTACGACAATAGGAAATTTGAAACGATATCTTAATAATAATTGACCAGATTTACTAAGGCAACTCATACAGCAGAGCTTTATCATGAGAAAAGATGTAGATATGTTCTATATTGTTGTGGAGGAGTCATTTTTACCTTGGAATTGATTGCCTTTGGCTTCACAAATGATTAAACTTGGTTAGAATTGGTATAGAGCCTCTTCGGCTCTGGATCCAGGATGTAAACTGCACAAGTGCAAGTTTAGTGACCCTAATGAAATATGTACCTATATATCGTCGACGTTTCGATAAGCAAGTCTGCTATCGTTTTCAAGAATAAAAGAAACTAAAAATGAAAATGGTTAGCAAATACAATAAAACAGTAAAAAACTCTTGCAGATTGTCAGGCTTTGAACTGACTTTGACGAGATGACAATTATAATGCCATATTTAATTACTGGTTTACTGGTCTTTAGTGTGATATTGAGGTGTTATTTGGTAAATTAATTTGTTTTCGCAGTTTTATATATCTATAATTTGTGTTTATTCGCTTAGGAAGAATTTAATGATTTTTGTTGAAAGGATTAGTTAATTTTTAAGTGTACCTTATCAACTTCAGTTTTTAGCAAAGGTAACCAAGTGCTATTAAAACTAACAGAAGTTGAAGCAACACATTCATCTTTATTTAATAAAATTAAAGCACTTTCTTTAATTTTACGTTTTTAAGATGAAGGCTCCATTGCTAAAATACTTTTATTCTTGAAAACGATAGCAGACTTGCTTATCGAAACGTCGACGATATATAGGTACATATTTCATTAGGGTCACTAAACTTGCACTTGTGCAGTTTACATCCTGGATCCAGAGCCGAAGAGGCTCTATACCAATTCAAAACAAGTGTAATCATTTGTGGAGCCAAAGGCAATCAATTCCAAGGTAAAAATGAATCCTCCAAAACAATATAGAACATATCTACATCAAAGTTATGGGCCTAATAGTTGTTCTATTTTTAGAGATTTAGAAAATAAATATAAAAAGCTATTGCGTTTTGAAAACAGTTTAACTTTTTTACACAAATGCAAAAACAATAACTTGATTCCTAAAGGTTTAAGACTTAAAGCACCATACAACAACCAAAAAACCATAAAAATCTTAGAAAGAGCAAGTAATGCTCTGTTACGAGAAAGATTACAGTTTCATAGATTTAATAAATATAAAATTCAAATAGAAATTAATAATTTAAAACTAAACTTGCAAAACCAAATTTTACCTATAGATTTAAATCATATTTGTAACTGTGTTCATAATAGTTATTTAATAAATTTTGATAAACAAAAACGTATTCATATAAATAAATTTAATAATCTCATTCAAGAAAAATTAAACAAAGAAATTTCTAGTGCCAAAAATAACGACTTTATTGAAAAAACTGTAATAAATTTGTCTGATAGAGTATTATCCGATGTTGATATAAGTTATTCTTTCTAAAGGTTTAAATTACTCAGTTACACTTAAAATCGTTCCTAAGTTTGATATCATTTCAGCAATTGAAGAAACAACACAAAACTTGCCAGAAGAACATAAAGACGAATTTAGAATTAGAACTAAAATAACACTAGAAAAACCATTTAAAATTAAACAAAACCTAATATACACAGAACAAAGAGCATTACAATAATTAAAAAGAGATAACACTATTAAAATTCTACCAGCCGATTCAAATTCAAATTCAAATTCAAAAAATTTTATTTGCCATTTAAGAGTACAGCTATTACAGTATATTACCAATTATAATTAAATAAAAAAAGAAGACAAATAAGGACTATTACGCGATTTAAAAACCGATACACAAGTATGTACATACACATACCCGTGTTGAATAGCCCTTTACCAAAAAATAATTTGTGTTTATAATAATAAATTAATTTATAAATATACAATAAACACTTTTGACGGCGTAAGAATCAGAGGGAGGCAGCGCAGCAGGGGCGAGATGCAGTATCGGGGATGGGTCGATCAAGGCTTAAAAATTGAAAAAATATTAAGGATTGATAATCGGTTTATGCGCACGCAGACAAACGAAAAATAGATTACCAGAGAGAAAACTAAGTAAATGAACAATGAATATTTTACCGTTTAGGGTCAGACTGGTGAAGTTAACGCCTTTGTTCCTCAAGAAGCAAAGAATTAATATAGCGGTTGAACTTATACGATGTAAAGCATTTTACATCATTTGGAAGACCATTCCACATAATTGTTGCGACATAGCTAAAAGACCTTTGGAAGACAGCTGAGCTGTGCAATAAAATGACAAAATCATCCCTGTTCCTAGTAAAATAAGTGTGATTTCGTGGGTTAAAAAGTGCCCTTAAATATGAAGGCTCTCCAGTCTTTAAGACTCTATAAATTAAAGAGAAAATATGATATTTTCGCCTATTAGCCATAGATAAAATTGAATTGGTGTTTAAATAGGGTGTAATATGGTTTCTAAAGCTAATACTAAAGGAGAAACGCATACACGTATTTTGTAGTTTCTGTATGGATTTAGCAAGGCTTAACACTTTCGCTGCTCACGGCGCGAATCCGCGTCCATTCGGTTTTTTTCCCAGTGCGCACGACGCGGATCAGCGGCCTATCACCCGTAACGTTTAGTGCTTTAGTATTAATCCAGCACTGCGGCAGGGCGTTTGCTGCTGTAAGAGCACCCTAGTAGACTTCAAGGAAGTGAAAATTCGTTTTTGTTTTTAGCAATATTATAAACCTTGAAAACCCATAATTTAAAAAATACCATATCAGCTTCTGGCAAAAGTCAACGCATATTTGTCAGCAGCGAACGTGTTAATGTAAGTGAATTATGATAAACGATATCCCCATAGTCGAATAATGATAAAACAAGTAAATTGCGATAAAGGTAATTCAACCGTAATAATGAATTGCATTACTTACGATGAAAAGATAATGTCTCTTTTAAATGACGGTAATTACTCAATACTAAATAATGGTCCAACAGAACGTATTGAGAGACAGATATACAATATGTTAAAAAAACACAAAAATCAATTCAATGACATAGAAAGATTCAAACTGACACCACACAATAGTAAGACACCTCATTTTTATGGAGTATCAAAAATACATAAACTAAATATTCCTCTACGTCCAATAGTCAGCTGTATAAATTCGCCAACACACCCAATTGCTAAATATATACTCAACATTCTTAATCCACTTGCTAACAACACTAACTCATATATAAGAAACTCACAACATTTTTTAGAGAAACTATCACAATTTAATTTAAATCCTAACGATACTCTGGTAAGTTTTGATGTTGTTAGTCTATTTACCAACGTACCTGTTGATAAAACTTTAAATATTGTAAGAAATAAATTAGCAAATGATACTAACCTTGGTGAACGTACAAAACTTAATATTGACACATTACTCGAATTACTTACTTTTTGCGTAAAAACGACTTATTTTCAATACAATACCAATTACTATCAACAAAACAATGGTATGGCTATGGGTTCGCCTTTATCACCTTTATTAAATAATATTTTTATGGAAAATTTTGAATTAAATTTTGTTGAAAATTGTCAATATAAACCTTTAATTTGGTGGCGTTATATAGATGACATTTTTTCAATTTATCCATACATATAACGAACATTTTCTTAACGATTTTCTAGATCATATTAACACCAAAGAACCCACAATCAAATTCACTATAGAAAGAGAAATTAATGAACAACTTTCATTTCTTGACATTCTTATTAAAAAAGACTTGAATAGTTTCGACTAGACGTCAAACTGGTGAGAGCAGTTTGATTACGGGTAGTGACGCCCCCGCCATTCCGAGTTGCCACGGGATGTGGCCCATCAAATTCCATTGTCCTTCTCCAAACTGGAGAACACCAAAGTACAAAGTCTGGAGCTGATCACTGGGGAGTGACCCAACAAACCCTATTTTTACCCCTGTCAGACTAGGGACCACCAAAGGAAAGAGTCTGAGGCTGATGCATCCAGTGGAAGCGGCCCTAGGTGGTAGATGCATACGCCTACTCGCATCGTCCGGTGAAAGACCACCCCACCAGAACTGGGAAGCGCTAAGTGGTTTTCCCGAATCACGTTCCGTTTCCGCGCTGGTGGTTCCGGGTTCCACAGTAGGAATATAATAATATGGACATGATGGTGCTTCCAGGATCAAAATATTCCGGAGGTAAACTCCCCGGCCATTCGGATCTCAGGGCGCTGGGTGGCCCTGGGAGCCCTTCATTACGCATTTCACAGACATCAAAGATACCAAACCAATTTAGAATTGATTTCTGCAACATAAGAGGCCTAAATACAAATATAAATTCGGTACACCAACATCTACAAGCAAATAGACCACACATACTAGCCCTTACAGAAACACAAGTATGTTCTACAAAAACAACAGTGAACTACCCTTATCCTGGTTACGACTTACATACCCGATTTAGACATAAGTTCGGAATATGCCTTTTTGTCCGAAGCGACCTTTCATGCCACCGCGAGGAAACACTCGAACCGAACAACCTTGACATCATGTGGCTTAAGTTCACCGCCAAGGGATTAACCAAGTTTATATATTGTCTCTATCGCCCTCCGAGCGATAGAGCCTACCAAAGCTTTTTTTCAACACTAGCTACCACTTTTGACTCAATACAGGTTGATCACCCCAGTTCAGAAATAATCGTTCTGGGAGACTTCAATGCCCACAACACCAGCTGGCTCAAACATCACAACAAGACCGACAACGAAGGTAGAGAGGCTGAAGCATTCGCCATCAGTTGCGGGCTTACTCAAATTGTAGACGAACCAACTCGAATCTCAGAGAGGGGCGAATTCGCCACCCTCCTGGATCTTTTTCTAACCACCAATCCTGACCAGTACACAGTTACAGTTGGTCCGCCATTAGGTACAACGGTGTGTGAATTGCCTCTCATACCATTGTCTCGCAAAATCTGGCATTACAATTCCGCAAACTGGGACGATCTAAGGGAGTTCTACCTAGATTTTCCTTGGGTCGACGTCTGCTTTGGCGCTGACGACCCGTCAGTCTGCTGCGAAATGATCACGCAAGTAATCTCCTCAGGAATGGAAGCATACATCCCAAATTCCATCAAGTTACCATCAAAAGGAAAGCCCTGGTTCGACAGAAGATGCGAAAGAGCTGTGGGTAGGAAACAGCAAGCCTACAAGTACTGGCAGCAAAATCAGACCGCTGAAAATCGCAATTATTTTGTCGAAGCGAGAAACGACTGCAAGCGTGTTATCGACGAAACTAAGGGCAAACACAATCAAAGGATCAGGAATAAACTTTTGCAATGCCCCAGTGGCTCCAGGAATTGCTGGTCGGTAGCAAAGGCAGTAAGTAACAACTTTACAGAAACCTCTCTCCCACCTTTGACAGACGAACGTGACATCACGGCGACTACAGCCAAGGAAAAAGCAAACATGCTCGCCAAATTGTTTTCTTCGCACTCTACCTTAGACGTCCCACAAGACAAGACTCTCCCCACCACATCGAACGTCAACACTACCATGGCAGAAGTCAAATTTCATCACCGTGATATTCGTAAAATCCATAAAAATCTAGATACGCAAAAGGCATCAGGACCGGACGGAATACCTGCCATCGTGTTAAAGAACTGCGCCAACGAACTAACACCCGTTTTTTCCAGGTTTTTTTCTCTGTCTTACGGAAAAGGGATTTACCCATCTTCTTGGAAAGTCGCTCGAGTGCAACCTGTTCCAAAAAAAGGCAAGAAAACCACGCCCTCAAACTATCGTCCAATTGCCTTGCTTCCAATAATCTTCAAAGTCATGGAACGTGTAGTCAATCAGCAACTACTCAGGTACCTCGATAACAACAAAATAATCAGCGATAATCAATACGGCTTTCGCAAAGAGAGATCGACAGGAGATATATTGGCCTATGTCACTCATATATGGAGTAGGGCAATTGAGAACTACGGAGAGTCTCGACCGATTGCGTTGGATATTTCAGAGGCATTCGACAGAGTTTGGCATGACGGACTGCTCAACAAACTACCGTCCTTCGGACTGCCAGCCTCTCTCTGCAGCTGGCTTGCCAGTTTCCTTAAGAGCCGATCCCTGCACGTTGCAGTCGATGGACACATCTCGGACACATTCACCATCAATGCGGGCGTGCCTCAGGGCGCAATACTTTCACCAACTCTGTTCCTCATCTATATTAATGAGCTGCTGACCGAAACAAATAATCCTGTATACAGTTTTGCAGATGACAGTACCCTTTTCTCCCACTTTAGATCAGAAAAACCCTTACCAGCGACTGAGACTCATCACCGCAGACAGGAGCAGATTACAGCAATTAATCAAGACCTGGAGAAAGTTCAGACTTGGGGCGACCGAAATTTGGTCCAGTTCAATGCAGCAAAGACCCAAGCAGCCACGTTTACCAAGAGGGCCAATACAGCGGGCCCTGGCATCATTATGGCAGGGTCGACCATTCCTTCATCCTCGTCAATCGGACTACTGGGTATTTCGGTCAACAACCATATATCCTGGCATGACCACGTTGCTAACATCGCAAAATCAGCCTCCCAGAAGTTTGGTGCGCTATTTCGCAACAAAAAACCCTATACACCGCAGCAGTTGCTCTTGCTCTACAAAGCGCAAATAAGACCGTGCTTAGAATATTGCTCACATATCTGGGGTGCCGCACCAAAGCACACCCTAAAGCTGCTGGATTCCATTCAGAAGAGATCTGTGCGTCTCGTCGGCGACCCGGAGTTGACCCGGAATCTAGATAGTCTGGAACACCACAGACATGTAGCCGAGATATCTCTGTTTTACAGATACTTTCACGGCAGATGTTCCCAGGATTTGGTCCGCCTCATCCCGCCCCTGGCAGCTCCTGTCAGACAGTCACGACAGACGGCAAGAGCGCACCAGTTCGTCGTACAACTGGAAACACCTAGAACATCGCTTTACAAGAACTCCTTTGTCTGGCGCACTGCATCACTGTGGAATTCACTCCCAGGACATCTGTTTCCCACTAATTACCACTTACAAATATTCCAGAGCCGTGTCTATCAACATCTTCGCACACACACCGCTCGTCGAGCGCCATAGGGTCTCCCTTTAGTGTCTGTGCCACTGCCATAAAAAAATATACAGAAAACCTACACATACAAACAGATATTTAAATTTTAATTCAAATCACTCAATAATGGTCAAAAAGGGAGCCGTAAAAAGTCTATATGATCGAATGAAAATAATTTGTAATAATCAAAATTTCAACACAGAAAAAGAATTTTTGAGCAATGTTTTGATTAATAATAACTATCCTATTGATTTCATTCAAAAATGCTTTATAAAATTTGAAGAACCAAATATCAGACAAAATCAAAATAGGCCTCTTACGAACCTCTTTATTCCTTATGTTCCTTGTTTATCAGGAATAAATTTAACATTCGTACCATTTTCAAAACAGAAAACACCCTTAGATCTAAACTAACAAAAACAAAACCACTTAATGAAAATGAAACTACTAAAAATGTTATCTATAAAATACCATGTGAATGTAATAAATTTTATATAGGTGAGACCTGTAGACCATTATCAAAACGTATAAAAGAACACCAAACTTATATTAGAAATGCACAATTCCACAAATCACATATTTGTCAACATGCATTTGATAACAATCACAGAATACAATGGAACGCTTCTAGTATTTTAGCAAAGGAGCCTTCATCTAAAAAACGTAAAATTAAAGAAAGTGCGTTAATTTTATTAAATAAAGATGAATGTGTTGCTTCAATTTCTGTTAGTTTTAATAGCAATTGGTTACCTTTGCTAAAAACTGAAGTTGATAAGGTACACTTAAAAATTAACTAATCCTTTCAACAAAAATCATTAAATTCTTCCTAAGCGAATAACACCAAATTATGGATATATTAAATTTCAAAAACAAATTAATTTACCAAATAACACCTCAATATCACACTAAAGACCAGTTAACCAGTAATTAAATATGGCATCATAATTGTCATCTTGTCAAAGTCAGTTCAAAGCCTGACAATCTGCAAGAGCTTTTTACTGTTTTATTGTATTTGCCAAGGTATTTGCTAACCATTTTCATTTTTAGTTTCTTTTATTCTTGAAAACGATAGCAGACTTGCTTATCGAAACGTCGACGATATATAGGTACATATTTCATTAGGGTAACTAAACTTGCACTTGTGCAGTTTACATCCTGGAGCCAGAGCCGAAGAGGCTCTATACCAATTCAAACCAAGTTTAATCATTTGTGGAGCCAAAGGCAATCAATTCCAAGGTAATAATGAGAAAAGATATCGGAAAAATAATTATATTTTCGATCCGGATGGAAACCAGAAATGGAATAGGTTAAAAGGCAAGTATATTTTCAGAAATATTACTGAAATAATCAGGTTATATGTTCCTTAAAAGTGGGAAAAATGAAACCTTATTACAGTAAGCTAGCTCTCTTCTGCACTGCCAACCCTGCTACTAATATATTCAACTTCATATTTTAAGATGACATTCCTTCTCCATGAAGATGAAGATATATCTTAATAATTATGTGAATTTTTGTAAGGGTTTAAAATTGGTTATATCATGAGACGTTTGAATAATTTTCATTCTAATTAGTATATTTTCTTAATAATTATGAAATTAGATTTTTGAATGGGATTGGCTTAAGTTCAAATTCAACGTAGTTGTATTATCTATTGATGATTTTTGAATCAGCAGTCGATATTTACTTGGTATAATTTGGATTGAGTCCTTTGGGTTCTTGGCTTCCCTTTAAAATATTGGTTACTTTAGAGCCTGTAAGGAGTAAATATAAAATCCCAACGTGATAATTATGATTAATAAATCTTTCCTTTAGTAATTGCTAATAATGCGAGTGAAGAAGCTTCGAGTGCTGTTTCCTTTGGAAAATACTTGTAGATCGACATAATTTTTTAGAAGCTTCAAAGCTGTTTTGGTTGTTTGTCTGTTTCTAGTGCCTCCCTTTCGGGGAGCGATTGGCTTGGCTGCAAGCCAATCCGTCAGTACAATCCTCTTCCGGCGCTTAGGAAGAGGCAGAGCTACCCTTCTGCCTGCATTACACGTTGTTCCAGTTTGAGAGGCCTATTTGGTAGGAACCTTTAGTAAGACGGACTTGTGCCCCTGGTGATTCCCGACTTTTGCACAAAACTATAAGCTATTGCAGTCACAGACAAAAATGGTCCCACGGGAACATCCGGCTCCCCCGGCGTGGGTACCGGCGTGAATTAATACTCTCACTTGCTAAACCTCTGAAAGGCACAAACACCGCTGGCCAGGATGTCCGATTCTTCCTCGAGGAGATCGCACGGTCCCTGCACGATTGCCACGTGTTACCCAAAATGGCGACAAGAGAGCCGCGACCCGACGCGTGGTGACCCAACCGAGAACGAAGCGGAAGAGAGCTGTTTTGGTTACTTTGGCTACTTATATGTCAAACTTTGTTGCCGTTATCTACGGCAAGCCACACACTAGGCTGGTACTTGCCCAAATTATAACCCGTAGCAAGTCAGCGACCATGTTTTAGTAATAATTGGAAAGCTACGTATTTCAGGGTTTTCTTTATTGTCGATGTGCTAATTTTAGAGTTAGGGCAATTTCTTATGGCATGACTGGGTAAATATTTTAGTTATTGGTTTAGAAAGTGTCAGTCAGCAATTAGTATGTATATGAGATCGGGACAAGATGACATCCGGTGGAGTGCGTCTGACCTACTTCCGGCTTCTGCGCGAGAATAGCGAACAAGGGCATGAGGCAGTGGTGATGACTCAATCCATTCAGGGATTATCTGCCGGGCTTAATATAACCTCATTGCATTACCTCACTTAGTAATTAAGAACTGTGTGTTTACTTACTTAGTGCGTCTGATATCTTTAATTGGGATCTATCACTCTTGCCCTCAGGCGAGTTGCCTTTTGTTCTTTTATACATCACCATTCAGTAACTCTAATTAGATTGCTGCATAATTTTCTTAATTTTCTTTGCAGAAGATCTGTCTACTTCATCTTCTTCAATCAGCATAGCCTGAAGAAGAAAAATGTCGATTTTAACTTCTCTGTAAAACAACACAATTTTGTCACGATTTTCGTTGGGTTTTAAGCAAGGCTCTTGAAAATATTAATTTATCTCCAGGGTTTTCTACCCCAAAAATCTATTTTTATTGGAGAAATCTATTTGCTTTCTAAGGACACATAGAGTCATCATCTATTAGCTCAAGCAGCGAAGCCAATGTGACCTACCACCTGCAGCCAAATCAACGAGGCATAGATAAGCCCATATTTTATTTAAATAATAATCAGTTTTAGTTTGGCCGACTAAGTCAGGATTTTTTTATTTGACTATTTTTTACTAATAATAATAATTGAAAGCGTTACTTACTTTAAAATATTTAAAGTTCAAATTTTCAAATATGATTAAATTTGAATTGAAATAACGACCCTCAGCTAGTAATTTGAATTTTACTTTTTCAGTTATTTATTTATTAGACTTGAGCTTAGTCTTGTTCGAGTTGTTTAAAGGTAACAGATTATTTGGTAAATAGTCCAATCAGACATTCTAGGTCTGCATAGCATAAACGCAGTGGCACCAATTAGTAATTTATTATATGCACACTTACGGAACAGAACGTGATCACGTACTGGAGTTCAGTTAATGTTTTTGATTACATGCCATAACAAGTAATTTTGGTTGCGTATCCTAATTGGCTAAACGTGTAAGATTTCAGTTAATTGGTTATTTACTCTATTACTTTCCATAACTTTGCGTGTCGTAATTGGCCGTACGCACTATGTTTCAATTAATTTATTGAGTACGAAATTCTTGCTTACAATATTGATTGGCATCATCTGCAATCTATCAGACTATACAACCATTAAGCAAATCAGCACCATTTATTAAACACTTTCCGGTGAAAGAAGCAACACAGGTATCTTCTGTGAGCAATAATGTGCCAAATAAGCCATTGTCAGTTGATATGCAAATGAAATTTGATATTGAGCATGGAAAACTAGTTAGGCTAATTTGATGTTATAATATGAAAAAACCTAATTAATGTGAGAAAGAAAAATTACCATAAAAGTGTTATTTTGATTATATTACACCATTTTTGCTTTTTCCGCTATTAACTTTATCGCGAACCAGATTGTGCATAATATATTTTCCTTTGTTTCTAAATTATGCATTTAAATGCATCCCTTTAATTTGAAATAGAACTGTGGACTTCATTAAATGGCTGAAACGAAAACAATCCAATTACGAACTTTAAGACATTAAACTGTAAGAGCCAGTGCTTTAGAGGTTAATTTGATCGAAATATCGGCCAAGAGATAAGATCTTAGAGGCCATTTTTCGGAATTAAGGACACGCGATTTTCATCTTTCGTTTAATTATTTTTTTTATCATTAATTTAATCACTCCAAGCTGGGCTTGCTTATCTTTGCAGTTAAGGTAAAATTGTTGATGATTTTATATTTATTAGGTGTAGTCAGTCAATGCTTTGATAATACAACAGTATTCTCTAGCCAAAGCGAGTGGATTTCTCAAGACTCCGCTCTGCTGCTGCAATTTTGGCGAGTCTCTAGCCAAAGTGAGTGAATTTGAAAATATGTGGAATTTGAAGGGGGAACCAGTCTCAAGTGTTTAGCAAGTGAAACGCCACTGCCCCGAGGCACATTTGTTGTACCTAAATGCAAGTCCCTTTGGACGTGATCTTAACAATGATGAAGATTTATCGCCACTGTCGTTTAAGACCCTGTCAATTGACGCTGTTTGGTAGTAGGTTCTGAAATAGATGTTTGTGAAACATTATCTTGAATAATTACAATTTCTTAAGTGACCAATCAACACTGGCAATAAAAAGCAAATGGCCATTCTTTATACATCTATTTTTCTTTACTTGTACAGTTTAAGGAAAACGCAGTATTAATTTACTTAAAATTATCGATAACAAATACTAAACCTGTATACAAAATTAAATGGATTTATCTATTAATGGAAAAATGTACAGAAGAAAGAAAATTGTATTTACAAGAATTAAGTTACGATATTACACTGTGCTCTACGCTCGGTACATTCACATGCATACCATGCATACCACCTAGTATACATGCACATAGTAAAGAAAATTGGTAACAAGTTGATAGCGTAGCGGATAAGATCTGACCAAGACGTATATAATATATATAAATGTTTAAGATAAACCCACGGAGATTACGTCATAAGGTTCTTTTGGGGGGTTTTCCCCGAAGGAGACTTTTCGTGTCCCGTAGGCTCTTTTCGTGTCCCGTAGGACTATTAAACCCTTTTTTGTGTTCTTTAAGGATCTTATTACTATTAGCCCAACTTGTTCTTCGGTTGTTAATCGGAGATAAGAAGGTTAAGATTTCTTGAATATATTTGACCACAATCACCTCCCCGTCCGAAACCGAATAAAAACCGTGTAATCTACAATGATTTGATCACACTAAAGCATGAGGTTTAAAAGTTCCTTTAAAATGATGTCTAAATATTAAATCGTAAACAATTTAAGGGAAGCCAAAGAATTTACCTATTTTTGAGGAAGTCGTCTCGACTCCCCTGCGAGTTGCGCTTATGACCGGGGTTTTAAGATTTGTTCTTAATTTCATTTGGCTCAGAAACATTACTGAGATGCTTTATTTCTCGTATAATTGAATTGAGCAACTATACAAGCTATGTGAGAAACTCGTCTCTTGTTGGATGGAATCGGACCAGTCTCTAGCCAAAGTGAGTGAATTTGAAAATATGCGGAAATTTGAAGGAGAAACCAGTCTGAAGCTTTTAGCGAGTGGAAATAGATCCAGTATCTAGCCAAAGCGAGTGGATTTCTGAAAACTTTGCTCTGCTGCGGCATTTTTATATGAAAAAGTCCCCATTTGATGTGTGAGTGCCACAAGAAACTATTAAAATTCCGATCTTACACATTAGAAAAATGTATCAAAAAGAAACATAAATAATTGCGCCTCATATTCCCAGCGCCGGGCTCGACCCTCTTTACCTACTTCTCGAAGGTTTGCATGTAAAAAGTGCGTTTTTTAAGTTTTTTTTTTTCAATATACCGAGTGTATTCCACATTTGTCGGCGAATTTTATTATTTTAGAACTTTTCTTTGTTAATTTGCATACCTAGGGTCGGCCTGTTTCAGTATTGGACGCATTTAAAAGCAGCCCATCACTATAATGTGATGGACAGCTTTTGCCTTCAAACTTTATGTTTCTTGATTTTGTTACATCATTAGGCCATTTTGAGAATACCCGAGAAATGTAATGGAAAATTGTCATAAAAATAAAAAGATGGCTGATTGAATTTCTAATATCAGTACAATAGAAGAGGATAGTCAGCAACTAAGTACGGACCTGACCGGTAAAATGTCATCCCACCCTTCTATCAGAAACAAATTAATACTCCATTAAATATGTGCAACGTTACCAGGCGGCAATAGGCAGAAAGACGAAATTGGAAACGTCGTAATACAAAAAAAAAAAAACAGAATATAGAGGCATAAAATATCAAATGTAAATGTATGCCTTATTATGCAAAGTAACGAGAACAATTTAAATAGTCCATTTAAAATTAGGGTTTGATTTAAAGCCAAGTTAGTTATATGCATGTCATTTATTTATTTTAAGAGTCGCTTCCTGCCATAAAACGCTATATTAGGACCGTGTTTCTATTTTATCTTTGAATTACAACTAGGGAAGTAACAAATGGTCCAATTTGTGCCTCACAGGTCTCACTTGGCTACTTTGGAAAAAGTAATTTAGATATAGGGCGTTGCTACTACTTTTAAGATATCCGATCGGTTTCTAATGCCCCTGATACTGACGCTCCATATCATTACCTTTGCAGTATTATATGTCACCTGTTATGTACTTAAATTCTAAAAAAGGAAAATCCCAATTTATATTTTATTTAATGAAATCCCTCTTTATAATTACCATGCTTCAAAGAGCTTCGCTAACATTTACGTATATATAGAGATCCCTAATTAATCAATGAGATAATATAATTTCAACGATTTCATGAGTGGTTTGAACTAGCTTTAAATGTAATAATCTCGACAGTACTTTCGAGCTTTGACGTTATAACAAGCCCTTTATATTTCCTATATTAAAAGCTATCCGTCATCCAACGGAGAGAAACTGAGAACATCAATTAAGCAACTAATGGAGACAAATGCGTCTTTAAGAATTCAGCCAAACCGCGTTAGCCGGGATTATCGATCAATCGCGGTATAATTGCGTTAGCAAAATATTGGTTAACGCTTAATTAGATCTGGATAAGAGTCACTAAATGTGAAGTAGCCAGTGTATTTTTACACGGTTTCGCTAGAAGTGTTCAGATATTTAATTAATTTAAATTATACTATTGTAAACTACTAGAAGCATTTACACTACCAATATCACTCTGTCATAAGTTTGAACTTGAACTTGAAAACTATTATGTAAACATTCAACATAAATTATAAACAACTCGAGCGGACTGTTTCAGTTTCGATCTTGGTCGATTTTCTAAAGAAACAGATATGTGCTCGTAGGCATTTTAATTTACCAAAGGGCTAGTTCTAAAGTCATTTTGCGAATAAAACAAAAAGCTTTAGCATTATATGAATATTTTAATAAGTTATTTTACTTGAAAACAACTGGAAGCTCATAAATAAACAAGATATAAACAGTGAATTATTGTACGTAGTCAGTGCTACGATATGAACAATATCAGTCGAGGCAAAGTTTCGACCTTGAAGAATATGACAAAAATAATACTCCTAAAAACTAAAGCATTGCATAAATAATTGTGGTGTTAAACAAGTATATGATTATAAACATAACCTTGAAGCTATGTACAGTTAAATGCTCATTAAAGTCCCTGCGTAACTGCTACGTATGAGCTCGGTTAGCTGAGCTAACTCTGATATGAAATACAGTAATATACAAATAATAATAACAGGATAGATATTACCTTAAAGTCCACCTATAAGCTACTATGTACACTATGTTCACCAATTGACGAGCAACGTTCAATTCGTTCAGCAGTTCATCTTCCAGCACAGGAAAAGTCACTTTAACACTTACTAAGTCTCTGTTGTAGCTTCTATGTACAATGTGGTTAAATTTTTTGCAAATAGGAATGACTTGAATGTAATGATTTTAAATGGTATGCAGTTATATATGCATATGGCATGACAGGGATGCCTTGTGGAATGCGGTTTTTGGTACACGCGTAAATGATTGTAAAACACGCTATGCGGGTCGCATAGGTAAGCTGAAATCCGCGTAGGAGATTAGCATTTGTGAGAACTTGAGGTATTGGCAGACAAGTGCCGAGCAACACTTATATTAGAATAAGGCCAGAGAATATTTGCAGACAAGTGCAGGGTAGTCCTTATATGAGAATAAGGCCAGAGTATAACAACCCAGTGTTATACTCTGATAGAGAATGTTGAGAACGTGAACACCCATGGGCAAGACCATTGGGAACGCTAGCACAGCGATGGTACCGCGTTTGAGAGAATGTGAATGTAAACGTGTGTGTTTACAGTTTACTTACTTGAGATTCGAGACAAGACTCGATTACTTGTGGTTCGAGACAAGGCTCGATTGTAGAATTCCCATGGACGAGACCAATGGGGGATGCCAGTACAGCGATGGTACAGCGTTATACTTGTAAGAATAATGAGAGTCAGGGTACCGATAAATACCTTTTTGTAGGCTTGAGATGACGATAATTATGGCTGGATACCACTATGTCACATGAGTAAAGAACTAGAGAGATTATGAGGTCTCAAAACGTGAAAACTGGCCCGACATGGCGGTTTGGCGCCATGCCGGCGGGAAAAACGGGAGCGCCCTTGGCGCGACTTACTTGGGTGGGAGTCGAGATGCTACTTAATACCAAATTCTAGACCGTGAACTAGATAAACTCGAAGGAGTTGTTAACGCCCCTTGTCACCGCCTCTTCTCGCGGGATAATCTACATCCTCCGGACATAGAAAAGGCAATAATGTAAATATAAAGATATTATGTAAAAACTTAGCATGACCGGTTGTCTAAATTAATATTATGAATTTTAATACAAATCCAGTTGAAATATGCTGACTAGTTTTTATGAAACGATTATTAAAGATCGGAATTGTGTTACCCCTAGATAATCCTAAAACTTCCTAGATATAATGCTAGGAAGTTTTAGGTTGGGTGAAGCGGCTATCCTGTAGGATGCGCTGTGATTGGTCGGCTTGGCGTAGGATAAGCGGCCGGTTTCAGATGAGTAAACGTGGTTACAACAGATGGCGCTGTGATTGGTCAGATGCCTTTCGAGGCCGCTTTACTTTTAGCTTTCTAGACTGCCTGAAGCAGTGGATAAACGTTGTAACAAGAGATGGCGTTAGTAGTATTGCCATGGATTTTAATGTTTCTTTGGAATGCGAGCAGTGGCGTGGAATGTTAAAAATGTACAAAATTAAATCGTTAGATTTGAAAGCGTGTTGAAAAATGGTTTTTGAACACGGACAGCGCAGGCACTTATGAACTTTAAAGTCAGATGGGTCAACAGATTTTATAATATAAATCGTCAAGCGGACCATCAGTAAGATAACCTTTTGTCTCTCACCTACTGCAGTCCACAAGGATGTAGTAGGGGCTCTAACCATATTCTAATCTTCAGAACCAACTCGAGAAGTGCAGTTTCCAGGAACATACTTCTTGAGGGATAATCGCCTAAAAAGTACTAAAGTCGGATCTACGATGAATCTGTCAAAATTCCAAGTCGAGTAATTTTTAAAATTAAAGTGTTATAGTGGCTTAAAGTGCTAAGTGATATTAAGATAAACTAAGAACCTTAAATAATAATATCAGGAAATAATCAAACCTAACCATAAATTATAATACAGCAACACTCTTATATTACTTTATTATAATACAGCGACTAAGACTTATAAACAATTCAAACCATACCTCAACCGAAGACTTGCGTGTTTTAGTAATTAGGTACAGTGTATGTAAACTAATTAAGTATTTGACCAATAGACTTTGTTATTGTTTTCTCATTAAGTCTTTGATCAATAGATGTTGCTATTGTTTTACCAAAGTGCCTTCTTTATTATCTCTTTTCACCTGACGCAGATCGATCCATAATCTGAGCTATATAATCTGCACGCAATCCCAGACGTGGCATCACGGATAATTAATCGTGACAGTACGTCATAGAAACCAACCAATTTTTCATCTGCTGTTTGCAAAGAGTTTTAGTCGAGATTATGAAAATGTCCAATTTCATCATTTAATGATGCCTTAGTCATTGCTGGAATAGCTAGGGACGTACGGGCTTTGTTGGAATCATTTCAAACTATTTTTGTTAATCTATTCTGTAACTTATCTGATAGAAAATTATACATTTGTAGGGTCAAAGACAGCCAAATGTTACCAGGATCAAGAAACTGTTTATAAGATTGTGTAATTTTTAGTGAACCCACGGATATATGTGGTTTTATCGTATTATACTTAAGATGAAACCATTTCTGTCAACAAAAGGTTACATTAAATCATCAAATAGGCCCCACATTAAAAGATTTGCTTAATTTATGGTAGACACTTACGGATTTATAAAAGGATAGCTTTCAACAGATACATTTTTCTGTTACGGGAAATTGGGTGTATCTGGCCTTCCTCCCGTTTCTCCAGTCCTCTCTGCTTCGTGCTTCTCTAAACCGTCCTAATCCTGCAACTTTCATAATGTAATAAATCGATATAATTGCACTTCATCTTCATCATTTGCCATCTCATGGTCTGCACTGTATGATCTTATAGTTTCATCGTAGACATGCGGTATTAAGGTATATATACCTTAATACCATGTCTGACAAAATCCCACTACAACTGTGTTACTCATTTTATGTTTTTGTCACTTTTTCCTATTTCAACTAGTTGTGCTAGTTCCTGAGTAATATTTCCTATTGATATTCCATTGCTTATTGATCAACATTTTCGTCTTGTCCAAGCTAATATTCAGTCCAATAGGTTTTGATTTTCCAGCCAATTCCGATAATAATTCTCGAGCTGCTCTGCAAACAGACTATTTCGCCGTTCTCCATTTATATTAACACCACAGTAATCCTTATCTAGTTCGTCTCTCGAATTGATATCTGTTTTGTGTGTTCGTGTAATCTATTTGTAAACTCTGATGTATATGTTATTGACTGTTTGCAAGCGTTATCTAGTTTTTTCATTATTGCATAATGCTCAATGGATTTTCATACCCCACGAAGGTCATGTGTAGCAATAGGTAGTAGGCAACTCTTTTTTCAATCAATATTTTCATAATAAGCAACCAATCACAGGTATTATATTGTTACATTTAGTTATCCGTAACGCCATGCCTGGGTTGGCGTGCAGGTTATATAGCTCATATTATGGATCAATCTACGTCAGGTGAGAAAAATAATAAAGAAGGCACTTTGGTAAATCAATAAGAATGTCTATTGGTCAAAGAATTAATGAGTGTACACTACATCCGTTTACTGTTGAGGTATGGTTTGAATTGTTTAGAGTTCTTTAAAAGCGGTGATGTATTTTAATTTATGGTTAGGTTTGGTTATTTCACGAGATAATAATTTAAGGCTCTTTGTTTATCTTACTTCCACTCAGCACTTTAAAGCACTATAACTGTTTAACTTTAAAAATCACGTGGCTTAGAATTTTGACAGATCTATCGTATATTCGACTTTAGTACTTTTTAGGCGGGTATCCCCCAAGAAGTACGTTCTTGTGAACTGAACTTGCCGAGCTGGTTCTGAGGATTCGGATATGGTTAGAGCCCCTACCACGTCCCTGTGGACTGCAGTAGGTGAGAACGGAATTGGTGGGAGACAAAAACCTATCAGACTGATGGTCTAACTATTATATCATAAAATCTGCTGACCATTGTAAGTTTAAGGTTCATAATTGCCTGCGCTGTTCGCTCGCATTGTTTCTAATGTATGTTGGATGTTTACATAATATTCTTGAAGTTCAGGTTCAAACTTAGGGTAGATAATTAATTAGTAGTTTAAATGTTTTTAGTAGTTCACAATATGCTTGCTCGATGAGTACAGTTCCTTTTTATTCGACTTGCAGTAGACTTATTGGTCTACAATTAGTTACTTAAAATTGAGCTATCACTTTTTTAATAGAATCGCTATTACTGCTTCAATCCAGTTCTCAGGACTAGCTTGTTGTTAGGATGGTGCTTGTTTCATTATTTCAAACAGAATGTCTTTTTTTCCTGGAGTTTTGTTCGTGTTCAGCCCTTTCAAGGCAGAAGTAGTTTTGTCCTTGTGTATTTCCGAGACCTCTTTTGTTGCTGCGATTATTCTGGTGTTGACCAGTTGTAGTTACCGGCACGATTTTTTTTCTGTTAGTAATATCTTTGTTTTTGTTCATATGCCATTGTCGTCTTTAAGAGTTTATATTTGACATTTCCTACTTTTAATATAGAGCATCTAGTTTGCTCTATATAATTTCCTGGCGTGAGCCTGTAGTGCTCTTCTAGATCATTTCAGATCATTGCTCTTGCTTTCTTCCCGCGAATTCCTGATTGCGTATTTTGCGTAATGTCCATTTCTGTAAAGCACTCTTTGCAGTTCTATTTCTCTGTCAGATATTTTGTATCCCTTTTTTGTTTTTTTTTCATGCGGTCTCTATTATCTGCATTTTTTATTACTGTTGTGAGTTGGTTTAATATTTCGTCCATGTTTTAAGTGGCATCAACCTCATGAAATTTGTTTATGTAGGATCTTCTATTTTAATGAAGTAGTTGGGTATCTGTTATTATTTTGTAACCCATTACATAATTACTGTGTGATTAGGTAATCTTGCTCCGATTAACCTCTAGCCACTGCCTCTATTAAATGTATTTAGTGCTATCACGTCGTTAGTTAGTCTTAGAAACTGATAGTGAATGAATTTGATTTACGATTCCTTCATCTGAGTTGACTAATATTCACTTTCTATGTTTTTTTTTCGAAGAAGATATTCATTCATAGCATATTGGCATCTAGGTATCTCTTAAGCATGATACCTCTGGAGAAAACCCAAATATTTGTAAGGTACAACCTCTGGAGTTTCTTTCACCCAATCCCAACAATCTGTCGATATGACTTTTAAATGTCTTATACGGGACTTTGCCTGAAATTCTTTTTACGTTTTCTATATGAGGTGGCCGATCCCCTTTACCTATGCCACGCGAACTTTCTGATTCACGATCTTGGTCATGAGACCCCTTCTTTTTCTCCTGACTGTCGAAAGTTCATTCATACCCATACAAGTGTCTGTTTTATTTTCCAAGTTATATAGCTTTCACTTTTTGGTCCAGCCGGATGATCGACCATTTCGTTGCCTTCAACTCTTCTTTGATCCAACGTCAACATCAGAGATAAAACATTGTTTTGAACACTTTTATGGGGGTTTAGGATAGTTGCAGTAAATTTTCGGTATAAAGCTAAAAACTTTGTATTATGGCATATTTCTTGGAAGATGGTTGAGTATTTCCCATGCGTCTATATATTTCTCCTTTATGTCCAGAGATCCTTCTTCATCATGTACAGGGTTTTCCCGTATATTTTTACACCCCACCTAGAGAGTTTATTTGAAGAGATATCAAAATAAGGTAAATACAGAAGTTTTATATTTTTTTATGAACTTTAAGAAATTGTTAATCAAAATGTCAAAAAATGTTGGCAAATGTCAAATTTTGAGAGGTTGATATTTTTTTTAAATGGAACATCCTGTATATTAATTTAAATTTTGATAGATCTCTTCTTTCTGATTTTAAATATATATATGTTTATAACATTCCATTTAGTAGTTTTCGATATATATGCGTCCAAAGTTTTTAAATAACGATCCGTTAAAATGGCCTTTAAAACATAATATTAGCTAGCCATGAAAAAGAAACAATTGCAATGAATCAACAAACGACGCGACGCCAACGTTCGTCTTTAACTGGTCATCTTGGCATATTAATAAAGTATTGTACTTATCTATTACGACCATAAGTTGGGGTATTCAGAAGAAGAAAAACTAAATATGGTTCAATTATTTTATTTAAACGACGAAAATGCATCCAGAGCCTGCAATGATTATAATAGGCAGTTTCCACATAGAAGACTACCAACTCGCCAGACAATATTAAATGTGGTAAAATTATTTAATCAAAGAAAGGCACTAAAACGAAAAACACGGACGGTAGAAAGGATCGCTGAGGAAGACTTAAATATTTTATTATATTTTGAAGGTATTTTTACTTTTTACATTATCTTATTTTTTTACTGAATTTGGTTTCCGTGTCATTCAGAAAATCCTGAGCGGTCAATTCCTGATGCTTCACTTTTTTTGAATAAGTCGTGGCATAAAATCCATTCAGTATTAAAATATTATAAATATAAGCCCTACAAGTTTTTGCCTGTTCAAGATTTAACTGATGAAAATAAAATTAATCGATCGATGAAGAAATACAGAGAAGAATATTAGGGAACCCACTTATTTTATCAAATATAATTTTTACCGACGAGGCCACCTTCACCACAGCGGGAATGTTCAACCGAAGAAATAAACATTTTTGGGCCAGGCAAAACCCACATGCAATACAGGCGGTCAAAATCCAAGGAAGAAGATCTCTACATGTTTGGTGTGGTCTCCCTAACAACAAAGTTATTGGCCCTATATTCCTGCAGGGTAATTTAACAGGGCAAAAATATCTTGATATGCTACAAAATGAAGTTGAACATCATTTAGAGCAACTGCCAGTAAATGATTACATTAATTTGATATGGCAACAGGACGGAGCCCCTCCCCACAATGTCCTCCCAGTCACAAATTTTTTAAATAATCGATATCTTTTTTGGACACGGACTCTTAAGATGGCCAGCAAATAGTCCTGATATCTCCCCACTTGATTTTTTCTTGTGGGGCTATTTGAAGAACAAAATTTATTACAACAAACCAAGGACCATAAACATTTTAGAAGAAAGGATTTCACCATCGCCGAATTAAATAGAGATTTCCACGACTTTACCTTCCATGCCATCCACCGAAAATTTATTAGAATAATTCAAAGGTGTATTTTAAATCAAGGGGGGCTATGTAGAAAACGAAAACTAAATAGCTCAATACTATTTTTTCAAAATAAAAATATTACAATAATATTCAAACTCTAAATTCGTTCCTAGTGTTCTTATTATATGGTTAAAATTATATCGATTCGGACAAAATGGCGTCTCTTCTCTTTTGTTGATTTATTGCAATTGTTTTTTTTTATCATGGCTAACTTACTACAGTAAACTTTAGAATATTTACACAGTTTTTTTTTTGAATAATTTTGACGCATATAACTTGAAAACTATTAAACGAAATGTTACAAACATATATATATATATTTGAAATCAGAAAGATGAGATCTATCAAAATTTAAAATAATATATAGGGTGATCCATTTAAAAAATATATCAACCTGTCAAAATTTGACATTTGTCAATTTTTTTTTCACAATTTGATTACCAATTTCTTAAAGTTCATAAAAAAATATAAAACTTTTGTATTTACCGTATTTTGATATCTTTTCAAATAAACTCTCTAGGTGGGGTGTAAAAATATACGGGAAAACCCTGTACTGGGAATCCCTTAGTTTTAATACTTCAAACTAAGGATGCAAAAGTGAATATAGCTTTTACCATCCTTATATAGAATAAATAGACTTTAAGCCTCTCGTTTTTTCTAACATTTTGCTTCCGATATACAAAAATAAAAATATCCAAGTTGGCACAAATCATTCAGTTTGTTCAACTTATTCCATTCCTTAAAATATTGGATTCATATTATTCAATCAAATTTGGATATGAATTTGCTATGGAGGATTTAGAATAACTAAAAGCATAAAAATTAAAATTTTATTTTTACATTATAGTGGAATTAATTAAAGGCAAGCTAAGCAGTAAAATGTGAAGCTGGCTCGGCAACTTACGCCCTTTAAATATTCAACGATCAATTTATGGTTTTTAATTGCAGCAGGGTTAGCGGATATAATAAAAAAGTCCGAAAACGTGATACCTCTTTTAATTAATAGCTCCACTACAAAAGGACGCGCTATGGATCTGTTTTTTGATTCGAGAAGGGTAGCTCGGTTCAGTAGCGTACTAATCGCCACATATCTTTTTAATAATTCATATCCACACTAGTGTTAATTCTATGCAGTCATAACATTAGAGACTATTGGCATAAACGTATTTATTAGTTCTTACATTTGGCATCGTAGCAAGATAGTAAACCTTTGAAGGCTAATTATTTACGATGTTAACAAACAAATAAAATTTAAATTTAAAAAAGTCATTTGCTTAATTGAAAACTGGGATTATTGGAGTGGCAGTTTATTTTTTTAAACTAATTCTATTTGTTTTACCTCTGGAGGGTATTTAGGTATCAAAAATTATGACTCAAAATGTATTTCCATCCTCATGAATATTGGTACTGATAATGTTCGTAAGAGCGAAACAAGAACCATATTTTATCAAGTTAATAACTATATCACTATCACTTTCTATATATTTATCCTTTACTTTAACTTCTCAAGTTTATCTCCTGACTCCATTCCCACTGTTCACAGTGAATCTTCAAACCTACACATTAAACAAGACTAGATATATTGTGAACTACTAAAATGTATAACCTACTAAATAAATATCACCCTGTCCTAAGTTTGAACTTGAACTTGGAAATACTTATATAAACATTAAAGGCAAACCATAAACAATGCGAACAGGCAACGCGAGCGATTATCAACTTTAAACATGCAACGCTCAGCAGATTTTATGATATAAATACGCTAGCGAACCTTCCGTTCGTCAGACTTTGTGTCTCACCTAAACCTAATTCCCTTCCCTGCATTGCCTTGCTCGAGCACATTGCTCGCGGACTCAAATTCCTCTACCTGAGTTGTCTTGCTCGAGCACATTGCTCGCGGATTCGGGGTCGCCTACTCCCAGTATTACAAGTCGAATCTATAGGAGATTTAGCAAAAGATAATTTTTCAAAGTTAAAGTCAGTAAGTTCAGGTGCAAACGCTAAATGAAACTTAAGTGAAAAAAAACTAACTATAAATGAAACACAACCAAACTCTTAAGAAACACTATATTTATAAAACATTGACCAAAGACTAAGAAACAATTAATAAATATACCTCAATCGAGAAAGCATGCGCACCTTAGTACTTGGGTACAATATAATCTTATCAACATTTCCGACCGATAGACATTGTTAATCTTTTCTCATTAAGTTGGACCAATATACGCTGTTATTATTTATCCGAAGTGATTTCTTTACCATCTCTTCTCACCTGAAGTAGAGCGATTCAGGATCTGAGCTACTCTCCTGCAATTAATCAAGGCGGGGCGTCACGGGATAAAAATATTCCGTGACAATATACGATGTCTCATTGAACGTTTTATTCACGTCTGATTGAGAAAAATCATGTAAATGTATTAATTGTTAGTAATCAATCATGATTCAGCAAGTTTATTGAAAGAGATCATCCTGTATGGTTTATTTGTTCATTATAAAATTAACATACATTTTCGAGGCTTTTAATGGAAACCTCCCCATGAATTTTTCTGAAAATGCTAAAGCGTAAATATTTAAATATGCCAGTTTTCCAGGCTTTCGAACACGAGACTCCTGCTTCTGATGCGCTGTACGTCACTGCCACTCTTCATAGAGACGTGTTCATCTCAACTGCAAAAAAGGGTAAAACGGATAACAATAGAGCCTGTGAAACAATGAGCGCACGACGCGTATGAAAACCAGCTCAGTTTTCGCACCTAGATATTCAACAAAGGCAGATATATATAAAGGGCTGAGGATAATAAAGTGAACAAGTGAACAATTTAATCTAGGTATGATCTGAGGTTTTCTTTTTGCACGTGTTTTTTTGAAACGAGAACAATGATCCAATACGCGGTCAGATGATTACTTTTGTGATATAAAAGCAGATTGTGTACGTGCCATATCTGATTCTAACAGTAGAATTACATCGGAATTGAATGAGCCGAAATATAGAGGGTATATGCCATAAAATGCGAATACTGAAACTTAACATTGTAAAATTTAACAAATTTCCAACTTGCGTTTAGGCAGGTGAGTAAGGACCATTTATACATTTAAAACATCATAGAAAAAGTAACAGACGATATTAGGACTCGCAATAGAATTTTGCCTACAGATTTTGATTACAGTTGCAAATAAGCTAAATCATAAATATGTATACAAGCCAGCTTTCCGGTTTTCTGAACTCGAGCTTCCAGGCTCTGATGACGAATACGTAACTTTCACTCTTCACAGCGACGTATTCATTTTAAGTGAACACAAATGAAGCGTGTTAATAAATTAGTTTATTATAAATACAATTTTAAATTACAATCAACAGAAGGCAATTATTAATATCGATAAACTCTCATAAATTAATATAGATCCACTATAAAAACTAGATTATTGTCATTATATTAGCTATAATTGTAAAAAATCTTATGTCACTTCAAAACATTGAATGAATAAATTTGATACGCGGGCGGGAAGTTCCTTGAAGGTAGGTTCCCATTCTGGGCCCATTATGTATCCACTCACATACCAATTCATCCCGGTATACCTGCCGCCCTAGTGAAGGTATACAGCTTGCTTGGCTAGATCTTTCTTAAGTCCTCAGAGTTCAGGACGCAGCTTCCAAATGAACTTCTCTTATCCTAGCCAACGCTGAAGAGTCGGTGCCTGTTCAAGTCACAGTGCCCTATGAGGAGCCCTGTCACAAGTTTTATGTCCCCCCTCTTCAGAGCTACATAGAACCTCATCCTACAAGGCGCTGGGACACTGTAGAGTAGCTCAGCCTACCTCTTTCCTAGAGTAGTCCACTGGAGAACCTTGGCCCGCACATTCATTGGAATCCGTACCGTAGGTTAATCATTATTTAGATGCATAAGTTGTTTTTCTTCTATAGGCGGGGAACTTGCAAATCTCTGAGTGATCAATCGGCACCAAAATTTCATTTTGTAATAAATGCCTTTGGGTTTTATCATGATATTCGGTATCACTTACGTGTTTTGTCATATGCGCTCATTTTACTCGAGAAACTTCAAAGTTATTTAGTCAAAATTATAATTCAGGTTCACTGTTTTACGTATCATTTAGGTTCTCGTTACAAAATTGATTTTATTTCGATTGTTTGGACAATTATATAGTTCTAACGAAATTGGCATTAATGTAGTTATATAATTTTATTGGTAACGTTAATATTTCCCAGATCCTATTTACTATTTCATATAAGTATTTAATTCTAGGCTGAATTCGAGCCATTGCGAGTTAATTCTTCTATTATTTAAAGCTTGAAACATTATTTTTAATTTCACAAGCTAAGACATAACCCAAAAAATAGAACTATATTTCTCGCACGCCATGTGTACAGTAAACTGCTAAAATGAAAAAGAATACATTCAGTCTATAGTATAAGCTAAACACCTGTATTTAAAAGATAATTATTATGCTTAATATCAAATTTAAAAACACTGGTGTAAATAGAAAGAAAATTATCAAGAAAATTTTGTATTTATAGTAGCACAATCCAAGTATCCAATAACTGGGAAAGTTTGCTGGGAAGACCTCTTTGGATAGCTCTACTTACACTCTCTGGCCCGTCAGTCAAGAGCAATCAGTATCAATTAATCATATTTAATATAACTTGACACACGTGCGGCACGTGGTGGAGGCGCCGTTCTGTTCCCCATAGCTGACTCGTGGTGGAGGTGCCGTTTCTTGGACCTCCGAGAACTCTTCTTAATACCTCTAATCCGTCATTCGGGATCATTCTGGAAATAATTTTGAGGCAAAAGGAAAAGAGATCCTGAGCTCATTGAGCTATAATATATATTTCATATACGATACTTAGTAGGTTCTTCTTAGAAGACTGAGTTTGTTGGCTTCAACAATTTTTGTTCAAATAGTTCAAGTTTGGGGATTTTCAATTATATTTTTGGAAATTTGTACTTGTAAGATATCAAATATAAATTTTCACCAAATATAAATTGAGAGATGGGAAATATGCACACATATTATGTCATATAAATATCCCTGGGTATTATGTTTTATTGATGGTAATAAATATTGAGTGCATTTTTCGTCACGGTAATCAATATCTCGGCTTGTCTTGAATTTTAGATGATATTCGAGCTGAAATTTCGTCCATAATCAAGGAAGAGGTGTGAGAGAAATTCGAGAATATTTACTAGATTTCTCGTCAAAATTTCAATCTGGCTAATGACGTTTGATTCCTTGTTGATTTGTCTAATTTAAGCATTTGATTTTCGAGTGATGAATTAGGATATAATGTAACGCATTTATAGTTTACAGTAAACCGCCTCCAACAAATGCCTTTTGCTATTATTTCTGGTAAGTCAGCTCCGTCACTATATGTCATGCCTAAGTTAGCGACGCTTATGTTACCTATAAGTGTCTTACTCCTTGGTTGCTGATCACGCGGGGACATTGGTAGGACTTTCGTGGGCTTAATCTTACGGAATAGAAGTGAATCTCATTCCACGGAAAAATCCTGTGGTTTACGAAATTACGTATTTCTACTGAGCCTCGTTTGGTATAAAAAACGATCTTATCATAACGAAAACCGGTCGACGGCAAAATTCATATTCCAGATTAATGCTAAAGGGTTTTATTTGAGACTTGAACTTGAAGAGCTTAAGGGATTTTATTATCATTGCGTGTATCCTGATCGTGTTAGAGTAAGGACTCGGCTTACTGACGGATCAGGCACATAATGTGTATAAGCGGACTCGCCTTGCTGCCGGACCAGGGATGTGCATCCTCTGTATATTAAAGGTTTATCACGGATTATTGCTAAATGATGGTGCGCCCTACAAAAATTTATACTCGCTGTGGGATTGACGTTGATCTACTTGTAGGTACGAGGTATCTCAGTTCCAGCTACTAGCATTTAAGCCGCGTGAAATAATATTTGTAACGAGAATATAGACTGATTTGAATGATACTTCAAATATATTAATTTTCCGTTGACAATAAGAAAACCTACACTGCTCCCACAGGCGACTTTTATATAAGCTTGAGTGACAGACATCTTGATAAAATGCTTCACTGTATAGCCTTTTTTCTCCTAATCTGTAAATTCAAAATTCAAAATTCAAAATTTTGCTATAGCTATATAAATGTACATGAATATCAATATCAAACTCAGTAAAATGACTAAAATAAATAGGAATTAATAATAAGAAAACATTTAACATAGGCAAGATGGTGGACTTACAGCTCTTATCTTTTTTTTTATAAATATTTTAAAAACAATAACACTAAAGCTATTAAAATCAAATGATAAGCGATACTTAAACAACACAAATGCCGGTTATTTATATCACAGAGTTAAGACAACACTTAATCTACTATAAAACATTCAGTACAAAACTTTTTTCAATTTAACACTAAGACTATTAATTGAGTCATCAAATAAGTCAATTTCACTATTTTTTATCACAGAGTTTGCCAAATTACACATTCTAGAAACTGGAGAATTTATTCCATAGTTAGTTCCGTGAAAATTAACATTAAAAAGTAATTTATTTCTAGAATTGATGGGCGAAATATGAAAACCAATAGTTGCAAGTAAATTAGGGGCATCTAACATATTGTTAATTAATTTATAAAAAGTTACAACATCTATATATTGCCTTCTGCTCTCCAAAGAAGGTAAGTTTAAAAGCGACTGAATTTCAGAATTACGTCATCGTAAGGAATATTCAACCTGAGACCAATTCTCTTTAAAAACTTTCGTTGTACGCGTTCTAGCCTCTCTTTATGAACAGTATAAAATGGCTGCCAAATGCAGGATGCATATTCTAAAACTGATCTTACCAGGGCACAGTAAACATCCTTCAATACAAAAATATTCGCAAAACTTTGCAAAGTTCGGAAAACAAAACCTAATAGTCGCATTGCTCTATTGGATATATAATCAATAAGCTGAGAAAAAGTAAGTTCAGAATCGAACCAAATCCTCAAATCCTTAACAACACTCTGACGTTCAAGCAGAAAATTATCCAACTGATAGTTGAAAGTAAATGGATTCTTTTTACGACTAAAAGATATTACTTTACATTTATTGGCATTTAAATTAGTTTATTATTATTGCACCACAACAAAAAGCCATTAAGATCACTCTGCAGCAACCCACAATCTGAGGGTAATTTTATGACCCTAAACATTTTTACATCATCTGCAAAAACCAGAAATGATGAGGCAGAAAAAACAGATTTAACATCATTGATAAAACAATCAAAAAGGAATGCAGAGAGATGGCCCCCCTGAGGAACACCTAATGCAATCAAAACCTCTGAGGACACAAAGTTTTTTATTTTAACCGCCTGTGTTTGACCTTTAAGAATGCTACCCAACCACTCCAACAGACTACCACAAATTCCCAATGTCGAAAGCTTTCTGACAAGCAAGTCATGGTCAACCTTGTCAAAGGCTTTGGAGAAATCGGTATAAATTGAATCAACCTGCCACCTATTCTCCAAAGCCTCCAACAAAGCCTGTTCGTAACGCAAAATGTTAGTAATGGTGGACCGACCCTTCATGAAGCCATGCTGCTTACTCACAATAACATGCTTAAACAATGGAGCAACTCTATCAGCCACAAATACTTTAGATATCAATGATGTCTTTGATATAGGGTGATAGTTTCCCACATTCGACCTATTCCCGTCTTCGAAAATTGGTGTAACAAAGGTTTTTTTTCCAAAAATCTGGAAAAATCCCTATGAAAGATTAAAAATGTTACATAAGACTTGGGCAAGCACAAACTTACAAAACTGCAAAAAAACCACAGGAATGCCATCCGGGCCAGGACCAAGACTCGGCTTCAATTCACTCAACTTTTTAAAGACATCAATCGATAACAGATACCTGAAGCACACCCAAACTTATAGACCCTTCACAAGAAACCTCTGGGAAACTCTTTGAACCTTGGTGTGTATCAGTAAACACAGATGCAAAATGTTGGTTGAAAAAGTTTGAAATATTTAATGGATCATCTGATTCGATATCACTTAAAATCATAGGTCTGGGGATATTCAGCATTACCCCGTTTTGAATTGACATATCTCCTGTCAGTTAACCTACTTTCGAGACCTCTCAAATAACCTGCATGTGACAACCGTGCCATTTCTCTACATTGCCTTCTCAAATCGGAAAATCGGACGTAATCATCCATGGATAATGACTGCTTAAAGTTTTTATAAGCTTCTTTCTTTTTCAAAATAGGATGTGAGGCATCCAGCCTAAGAAGTGACTATCACTTACTGAGACAATTATGTCATTATGATTTGAGAACAACAAATCTAAGTAGTTTCCATACCTGTTAGGGATACTGATATTTTGAAACAACCCTAAGTATGCCACACAATCAGAAATGGTATTGGCATCCGGTGAAATCATTCCAAAGGGCAAAGTCCCTGTTTCAGAGTTTGACCATGATATTCTAGGTAAATTAAAATCACTCCAAAGGAAAATATCTGTAAAATTAGCTTGATCAATTAAATGGATAACGGAATGGCAGAAACTCTCATAAACATTAATACTTGAGACATCCGGTATATATGCATTACCTACTAAAATTTTATTCTTGTCAATTGAGACAACAACAAACACCTGTATATTCTAAAAAACGACGAGAACATAGGACATCTTATTAATTTGACATTAAACATTTATAAGTTCCTTATTTGTGTATCCTAGAAATAGGGTTGGATTCTCTAAATCTTTCTTCTTCCTGTGCCATGCCCGATTATCACGCGTTGGCTATCATATTGGCTATAATAATTTTGTTGATGGCATCTCGGAAAAGAGATGCAGAGGATCTGCCAAGCCATTCCCTCAGGTTTCTAAGCCATGACGTTCTTCTTCGACCTGGCCCTCGCTTTCCTAATATCTTGCCTTGTATTATCAAATGAAGTATATTATATCTCTCTGGGTGACGCATTACATGGCCAAAATATTCTAGTTTGCGGCTTTTTATTGTTCTGACCACTTCGGTGTCCTTTCTCATTCGTTGCAAAACGACCTCGTTACGAACTCTGTCCACCCAACTTATTCGCAGGATCCTCCGGTACACCCAAATTTCAAAGGCTTCAAGCTTTCTGAGAAGTGTATCGGTCAACGTCCAGCACCATATAGTAGAGTAGAGAATATATAGCATCTTACTAATCTACTTTTCAGTTTCAAAGTGATGTTATTTCCACATAAGATCTTCTTTATCTTGAAAAATGCAGCTCTGGCCTTCTCTATCCTAATTCTAATTTCTTTTCCAATGTCCCAGTTCTCATTTAGACTACAACCATGGTAAGTGATACTGTTGGTTCTCTCAAGTTGTTCCCCATAAGCTGTTATTACTTCCGGCTGTATTGGTATTTTACTGACAACCATCACCTTTGTCTTTGTGGTGTTGAGCTTCAATCCATATTCATCACAGGCTATGGTAACCCGGTCAATCAGATATTGAAGTTCTTCATAATTACTTGCAATCAACACCGTGTCATCTGCATATCTTAAATTATTAATATTGACGCCATTGATTTTAATACCACACTGGACACCATCCAGTGCTTTCCTGTAAATGTACTCCGAAACAACAGGGGGGACAAAATGCAGCCCTGTCTTACTCCCCTTCGTATTTCCACATCTTTAGAACAATCCTGACCAATCCTGATGTTTGCCCGTTGATGCCAGTAAATATTTTTAATGATACGTAGATCTTTGTCGTCAATACCTACTTGCTGAAGGATTGCTATCATTTCAGTATGCTTCACTCGATCAAAGGCCTTTTCGAACTCAATAAAACACATGTATACCAGGTGGCCCACATCCCTGCATCTCTGTACCATAACCTGAATACCAAATAATGCTTCTCTGGTTCCAAGTTTATTGCGGAACCCAAACTGTGTGTCACTAAGTTGTTCTTCTATTCGGAGAAATATTTTCAAAACATGGCTCATTAAGCTGATGGTACGGTAATCATCACATCTTTTCGCATTTATTTTGTTGGGTATTGTCACAAAAGTCGACATCAGCCAATCTGTCGGTATACAGCCGGTCTCATAAATTTTGTTAACAAGATGAAGGAGAGATCTTTTGCCCGTAGTTTTGAAGAGCGTTATTATTTCACTCGGTATTTCATCTGGACCTGTCGCTTTTCTGGTCTGTGTTAATCTTATTGCTCGTTCTACTTCGTCCAAAGTTATGTCAGGTCCTGTCACTGCTTCTTTAATTTCTAGCACGGGCCTTTCATCATTGAACAGTTCCTCAATATATTGTTTCCACCTGTCCATTTTATCCAAATCAGTAATAATCAGTTTGCCGTCTCTATCAACTATGTTATTTGTGTGTTTATTGTACTGACCTGTTACTTCTTTTATTTTCCAATTCATATTAAACGAATCATGTTTTTTTCTGTAACTCTTCAATTTCCAAACATTTGTTTTCAAAGTATACTTCTTTCGCAGCTCGTATTTTATTCTTAATCTCCCTATTAATTCGTTTATACATTTCAATGTTTTGATTTTTAAATTTGAGTCTTTCATCCATTAGGCTCAAAATCTCATCGTTCATCCTCTGTTGCCCTTTTCGGTTGCCATTCCTCAAACCTGGAGTCGAGCTGCTTATAATCATTTTAATTTGCTTCCAATGATCCTCGATGTATTCTTGTTGTTCGTTATTTTTGAAATTGCTCTCTATATTGTCTGCAATCGCCTGACTGTTGTTTCTCTAAATATATTCCTTAAATTAGGATTTTTTTGGACTAATATAAATAAGTGCATCTTGATCAATAGATTTGACCTCTATGTAGCAGAATTCATTTGCATCATGGGGCCGAACTTTAGATAATTAACCACTCATTCGCATTGGTAAGAGCTTGGTGGAGCAGTGGATAGCGTGCTAGGCTTGCAGAACATCAGGTTCTGCATGCAAGTCTTGGTTGTCCAAAACATTTTTTAATGTAGGGCTGGAATTAGGTAATATTAACTTTAAGATTTGGGCTACTATAAAACACGGGTTCCTTGACAACATTGAATAAGAAGACCAAAAGCTACTTAAAACTTTTTATTGATCCCAATAATTTTTTATCGAATGCAAGGGAGAGGATCGGATGGATTTAAACTTTAATGATTAAGGAATTTAAATATTTTTTATTCTTTTTTTTATTTCGATTTCATCGTTTAACTACGGCAGGTCTAAAAGTTTACAGCCCTTTTATTATCTTTTGTTTCAATTCAATTCAGATATCTCAGAAAAACATCGGAAGCGTTTAGACAGTCCTAAATCTATTTTATTGTCTACAACCCTCATTCAAAAGTTTTTATTTCATATTTATTCAGCCCATTCGGCATGGTTTTTCTGCTGACTTATCGCTCCCTTAATAAAGGGGTTCTTGGGCATATGGAATATTCCGTATTCATATAACATAAAAAGCTTTGAAGGCATAAATAAGAAATTCGTCTTCTTTATAGAAATCATTTATATATGGCCTGAAAGTTCGATGTAAAAATTCGTAAATATTTAATGCTTTAATACCAAAAATACATTGTTTATGACGATACTCTGGAATTGATTTTCTATTTTTTTAAATGATTGCTAGAAATATATATATTCCACTCTTAGGCTTATTTAAAGCAAACTGTGTGATTATACGATTTAGAGCCAGTGGAAGAGCTATTAAATGTGTGATATGATATTCTTAAAGGACGCGAAATATGTGTCAGAACATTTAGGTATTTGGTTCTTTTATATTAGATTAGGTTAACTCCAATTCCCAAAGTACTTATTGGACGAAGATTATAATCCTGGAAAGTGAGCTATTTATTTAATATCTCAAATTTTTTGTTACTTAAATACTTAAAAA
>MU183787.1:0-13621 GCA_016904865.1 Pissodes strobi
TTATTCAGGCTCTATAGAATAATTAATAAGAGACAAAATCAGTAAGACAAGTTGTTAGAATGTTAGAATAATAATTTAAAATTATGCAGGTGCGCAGACAACTTAAGGTGACATAAAGCTATATTTTTTTAAAAGAGACCGTAGCCCTAATGGTTATGGAATTTGTACATCTTATACTTAAATTCAACTGAACAAAAAAAGTAAGTGAAATGACGGTATCTTTTTTTATAAAAATACCGAGAACCTCTAGATTTTCCTGTTTTTAAGTAATAAGTAAAAGGGAATATGTAGGAGCAAAAATTGTAAGTTTTATACTCTTCTTATTTATAATTTTTACAAATCTTTTCATTGGAATAGGAACATTATTCCTACATAAATTCTCAGGAACTTTTTTTTAATGAAATATATTAACAAATTCTCTTATAAAACCTCCATAAACATAGTAGATTAGCTTAGAACCTTAAAGGTTTTCTCCTCAAATTCCGACCATAAAACTACTATTATAGTTCAGTGCGTCAGTAGAAATTGGGTTCAAACTTGACATCATGCTATATTTTCATTTCATAATCATTGTGAAAAGTATAGCTGATATAACTGTTATAAATAACAAAATTTAAACACGAAAAGCAATAACCATAATCGTATTAGGAAAAAGCATCTGAATTACGCATTTGCCAATAATTGGGATCGACCGGTTTACTTTGTTTATGCAAGTTGTTATTTAATACATAGTTTCTATTAGACAAAGGGTCAATAGTATTTCCAGGCAAATGCCGCTTTTTATAAACCTATACAAATAAACTTCTGCCAATACCCAATTATGTATTTATTTCAAAACCTGATCTGCCACATCATAGTGTAGATTGTATCACAACAGGACATAAATAATAATAAAACTACATAAACACATTACGTGACATGGTAAATTTCAACGTAAACTTCACTGATAGAAAATACAATTATTATACAAAATAATTATTATATAACCTTGGTAATGTTTATCTGGGTCTTTGTTATAGGCAAAAACATGAAGACCAAGTATCTTGGCATATATGTTGATGATCAGCTCAGCTTTGAAAAACTCAGTGAACATTTACGTAAAAAAAATCACCAGCATGTTTTGCTGTCAGAACTGTCAAGGCTGAGTTGAGTAAATGGTTTGCTAAAGGGGTGTACTTTTCTTTAATTGAGTCACATCTTACGTATGGCATCTGCTTCTAGGGTTAGTTGGGTTGCTCTTTCACAGTGTTTAACATCATATTTGTTCTTCAGACCCACGCAGACCATTCTTTTTAAACAGCCGTGTTTTAACCTTGATTTGTATATTAATTTTAGAATCTGTGTACTTAATACATGGCATTGGAGTTTCACGGTGTGGTCCAGGAACTCAAAAATAATGATAGCCACCAACAGGTATGCATCTGGAGCCTGAATTGACTTTGACAAGATGACAATAATTCATTATTTGCATTTACTAACAATTTTCATTTTTAGATTTGTTCGTTCTTGACAACGTGGGCAAATTTGTTCCTCGAAACGTCGACCGTTTTTCAGTTCCTCTTAGGTATTTCAGCTTCGTTAGGGTCACTAAACTAGCACTTGAGCTGTTTACACCCTGGAGCCAGAGCCGAAGCGGCTCTTTTTTCCAGAGAATTGTACATAGAGTTGAAGAAAAAAGCAAACATTTGTAAGATAAATTCATTTCTTAATTATACATTATAATATTTATTCTTTTACAAAACTGTATTATACCTTACATTTACACCAGGGTGGTTGTTTTGTCTGTATATAGGACACCTGCTTCTGATGCATTTTTTGTCGAAAATTGATATAATCTTGAGTAGGCTTGCCGGTGAGGATATTTTGGTATTTATGGTGGGCCGTTTTAACATTAATATATTGCGCAGTGATTGTGACTCAGCAACTTTTATAGCTGTCAGCTTCTTTTAATGTCTTTCCTGGTATATACGAATATACCAGAACGGCTGGATCAGTAAAGTCATGTATCGACAACATTTTTACCAACTGTAATTCTTCACACTCATATATCCGACCACACTGGACAGAAGTTGACTTTTAGTCAGCCTGGTGCAACATTGCAAAATAAACCAAGAAATAAACTTAATTGTAGAGTTCTTAACTCTGAGGGTAAGCAATGGTTCCGTCAGCTTCTCGTGGGGGAGAATTGGCAGATGGTTTTCGATGTTGAGGAGTCTGATGTCAATGGCCAGTGTGGAAGGCGTTTATGAATCTGTTTCTTTCTTTTTTCAATCATTGTTTCCCAGTAAAAATTATACATACAAAGGCTAGGGATAAAAACTATTGCACTTCTCCGAAGCTGATAGAATGCAAACAGGAGCTGGATGTGCTTTTGGTTTTGAGCACAGCTGATGAAAGGTATAAACATGCATATAATCAGTGTAAGTCTAGATATAACAATGTACTGCAAGAATCTAAAAAACAATACTATGCTAACGAAATATAAATAGCTATAATAGATCAAGATGAACTTGGCAGGTTGTTAATGAGATCAATGGGAAGAGCTCATCAGGGAAAGAGTTTGGTATTCCAAGTGATCCACATGTTGTCAGTAATGACCTGAATCAGTTTATGGTAGATGCAACACCAAATTTGGTAAGTAATTTGACAACACAAAATTTTGAATGTAACATATTGTATAATCCAAATTCTATATTCCTTACACCAGTATCCGTTCTGGAGGTGCTGGAAACAATAGACAAGCTAAAAAACAAAAGAAGCTCAGGTTATGATGGGATACCTCTCAATCTCATTAAGTGTTGCGCTGAACAGATTACAATTCCTCTCTGCCACGTCATAAATAATTCTTTCAAGCAGGGCGTTTTTCCTGCAAATCTCAGATTGGCTGTGGTCAAGCCCTTATACAAAAAGGGAGATCCGACTGTGCCACAGGTTTATAGACCTATTAGCCTTCTTTCTTCCTTCTCAAAATATTTGAAAAGGCTATGTGTGTTCATTCGTTTTTATTTTCGCAATTTCAATTTAATTAGTGAGAGGCAGCATGGTTTTTTGGCAGGGAAGTCTATAAACAGTAGAGTGTTCGACGTTGTGTGTGGAATTGTAAACCACCTTGAAAACAAGAATGTAGCCATGGGTGCATTTTTAGATCTCTCAAAGGCTTTTGACAGCTTGGACGATGACATCTCGCTTGACAAACTTGAACGCTATGGAGTTAGAGGCTCTCCACTGAGGTGGATAGAATCGTACTCGAGAGGTCATATGCAGAGAGTTGTAATCCAGAGGGATGGGCATAACTACTGCTCAGAGGATAGGCCCTTGGCTATGGGTGTACCACAAGGCAGCGTTATCGGGCCATTTCTTTTCATATGCTACAATAACTTGAGCAAATATGTGGCGGACGGGAGTGTGTTGATTGTAACTTTGCCGATGATGCTAACATACTGGCTGGAGCAACGACTGTAGAGAGGGTCCTGGCTGTTGGTAGGCATTGTCTAATGTCTGCACAATGATGGTTCCATCAAAACAAACTTATACTTAATGCTAACAAATCGAGTTTTGTGTTATTCAGATCGAAACTGTCACCACTTGCCTGTCTGGATAATACTGTGTTGCTCTCACAGGTGGTACCAATCACATCGGAAGCTAAGTTTCTGGGTATTTATGTGGATTGTCACCTCCCTTGGGAAAGGGAGGTTGATTTTTCTATTGTATCGTTATATTTAGATCCGCTTTGTCAATACCTATATGGTTATGATAATAAAGCATATTTTGACTTTGACTTTGATTATGTCTCGAACAAGCTTAATAGCTGCTGCTATATGCTCAGGACTCTAAAGCAATATGTCTTCTTGAAGACCTTGCTAATAACATACTATGCAAACTTTAATTCCATCATGAAGTTTGGAGTTCTTTTCTGAGGAAACAGTGTGACTGCATCAAGAGTCTTCCTTGTGCAAAAACAAGCATTGAGAATTATTATTGGTATGAGCAGGCTTAATTCATGCAGGGGAGTTTTTAAAACACACAGTCTTCTCACCCTGGCTGGTTTGCATATATATGAGTGCATGACATTCCTGCATAATAACAAGCACGTTTCCTGAAATACTTACCTGATCATGAGCATAACACCAGATCCCTTACATAAGTTAACACTCCTTAAGCGAAGCCCTCTCTACTCATGTATTAGGTATTATAATCGCATTCCACAAAATGGGTCAGCCTCAACTTTTAGGAAGAGTGTTAAACAGTTTTTTGTACAGTTGGAACCCTATACTGTTGCTGAGTTTATGTAATAGGAGTGAATCATTCTATGTGTATGCATACATGGTGTAATTTCTTATATTGTATTGTTTGTATTATTGTGCTGTTACTATTACCTATTTTAACTATAGTGCAGCAATTTCATTAATACTTTCTAATTCTACCGTCCACTGCATGGTTTATACTTGCAATGCCTATTGAACTGTCGGTGTATCTTGTTTTGTCTTTTTAACTATTTTATTGTCTTGTATTTTAACAATTTTACACTGTCCTTTAGTGTTCTCTACGTATTTTTCGTAATATAGAACTTTTGACTTTAATATTAAGGTCCATTCCATTCACCCTACTCCACTCACTCAAGCCAGGTGTGTGTAAGGTCACACAATTATCCATTGATTCAATATCCCTATATAATTTAATCATCAGCATACCATCAATCTAATATAATTTTAACAACCATTAATAAATAAATTACAAAAAAGAGGTGCCAGATGAGAGCCCTGTGGAACCCCAGATGTAACTAAAACTTCCTTTGTTGAATAATGTTTGATTTTTACAATTTGCCTTCAATTAGATAAATATCTCTCCAACCATCTCAATGCGATTCCATGAATTCCATATCCTTCCAGGCTCCTAACAATAGATTATGATTGACCTTATCAAAGGCTTTCGAGACATCTGTGTAAGTTGAGTGCTCCTGATGCAAGCTTTCCAACGAAGTTTTTAGATCTTATTCATAAACTAGCAAGTTTGTAACTGTGGATTTACCTTTACTAAAGCCATGTTAATAATGTATATAAATATTCTGAATAAAGGATCTGATATTAGAGTCAACAATTGATTCAAAATTTTTTAATAAAAGATGTCCATTTGTTGGGATTGCCTTATCATTTGTATGATGTTGTCAATAAAGGCTATTATTATTATTATTAACATGCTCCAGGGGTTCTTCTTGATTTCCGAGACTCTCGCTGATTAAATTTTGAGCAATGCTGCTAAAGAAGTTACAAATCATGGGGAGAAATATCTACACTGCCACAATCCCTACATACTGTTTATTATATTTTATGTAAAAATAATTGTAATATAATGACCGAAAGCTTGGACGCAAAACAAATCAACTTTTAATAAACCTTATTGGCTGAAGACCCGTGAATTATTTTTACATTCAAACATACAGCCGTGATCCTATGAATAAATATTATATTTTACATAGTTGTTGTGTGAATTCTTGAATAATTTGTGGCTCTATATATATAATGGAGATAAGTATTTGGCCCCCCTGTAATTAGTAAACAATACCAAATTTAGAATTATTCGAAAGCTTTAAGGTATCAGAAAGACAGCCAAAAACAGAATAGAAAATGTAAAAAAAAATAACAGATACGTGGAAGATAATACATTATACAAACTTGAATTAGGTCGAACCCTCCTTGAAGCAAAACTCTAAATATCTTCATATTTGTTTAAATTTGTAAAACATTGAAAGTACACCAACAACAGACCGTTTAGGTTAACTTTTACTAACCTTTGAATGGTGGTGGAACTTACTGCTAAGATTAAAGGCAAAAAATTAGTTTTGTACAAGCAAGCACATCAAACACAAGAAACTAGTAAAAGAAAATGTATTGTTCTAATTGAATTTATAAGAACTGTATTCAGACCTGATAACCTCTGAGCAACGCATAAAAGGAAAGGTTAAAATCTATTACCCAACCGCTTATTATTGTAATGAAATAAGTAATAACACAAACATGTTGTAATGTAACAGTCCGTAACACAGATCTCAGTTTTATTGGTAGTTTCGCTTTTTTACATCTTTTAAAACAGGTAAAGTTTACTTTTCCTTACCCCTTCTATTAACAGCAACAGGTGTTTACACGAAACTGCGTGGCGGGAATACGAAAACATACCGATTCAAATATTGTGTCAACTATCTGTAATACCGATATAACATCAAGCGGGATTTTTGATAAGAACTTAAAAATAGTGAATTCGTATAATCGTATTTATTAATCATTGTGCAAGCAATAACGTAATTACGGATTTCTTATTATCGGCTTTTAATGACCTATTGACCTGGGCAACTACAAACATAAGCGGGGGTCCTATCATTTTATCAGTATTATTTTAATAATGTTTTGCTCTACATCAAGATAGGTAGATTTGAACAGAAGTGAAATATAATTATTATTTGTCTAATATGTCTACTCCTATACTTTAAGTGATTTATTAGACATTTACTACATGCACTATAATGAGATTCATAACGATATAGATTTTTAATTTTTTTTTCAATATATATATTTATAGAAACAACAACCAAATGGTTGGGTTGGGTTGGTAGGTATTTACTTGGGTTAGTTAATCCAATTTTTTTACATTTTTGAACTAATATTTCATTCCACGCACGGCCCTACGCTCGCTTGTCTCGCTACGGGGGCAGGAACTAACCAAAACCTAACCCAAGGCATGCCCAAAATCAAGAAAAAGAAAATAAAAAAAAAGTACGACGCACAAATCTTATATATTTTCCAACGACGATTTACTATTCGCAGGTAGTACCTATTTTCACACAAATCCACCTCACAAATCCTATGCTAAGTAAGCATAAGCAGTAAGATATTTCAATTCAATTTGCTGGTATTTTAAAGCACCACGACTTGAGTAGTTGAGTCGCTGTAATCACGCGGAAGCTACAGTACAGTGCTTGTGTCTAACGTAATGCAGCGATAAAGCACACAATTTAAAGCGCTGCATTCAGCGCTTTCGATTCTGTTAGACGGCTTTTGAGGTGGAGCGGAGTGTCCGACCGACTGTCATAATTTATTTGTACTGTGTACAAACAAAACAAAATAATAATTGACCAATTTCTCAGTATGAACGATTTTATTTTGGAATTATTTACGAAAGATACATCTTCAGAGTTATATAACTCCGTAACTCATGAAGTATCTAATTTATCAAGCACTGCCGACCACAACGTAATTGGAATTTGCATGGAAATGGGCGACACAACATCTATAAACCTTGAAAGCACAGGGAAGAACGTAAAACAGTTTTTTCACTGGATCAGCTCTTGCCACCTTCCTCTTTTTTGGCAGGTCAATTTTACTTGCACAATATCACAATCCAAAATAAAACAAACAACAAACCCGTATATATCCTACAATTCGGTAGCTCTGAATCGCTGTCGGCATCATTCAGCGAAAATTATTTCGCTGGATTTTCTTGCAGCCGCTTTAAAAAGCGGCTGCATGCAGCCTAGAGGTCTGTTCAATATTTTGCTCTTTTTGCCCATTCTGCACCTAATTATTGCGTCATGAGTTCATGTTCAGTTCATGAACTGGGAAGGATTTAAAAAACGCATTTTGTTCGAGTTCGAGCGGTGTTTGTCATCACTCATCTGTCACCTACCGTTTTCGTATTTTACGTTTGTTTACCTATCTCTTATAATATTGTATGTGTGATTGTTTTCTTTCTGATAAAATGGAATACGCATAGACGACATAGATCTGTTTGTATCTGAAGACGAGGATGAATACGACCCAAGTGGCGAAAATAAAGACATTTTTTTGTAAGGCCTTTTTTTCAAGCCAAAACAGAGGATAACCAAAACATAGAATAAGAAGTGTTTTATCTTGGTCTATGAATAAAGTTTTACGGGGAACAAAACTCAACTGAACAAATCTACAAAACAAAATCGACTTTTTTCTGTCATTTGCCATTACATAATTTTAAAACACGCTTGACACGCAAACGTACACTTTTTACACCTGCCCATAGGGAAGAGTAAATAGTGCAAATTATGATGACGTCACCGATGTTTTATCTCACTTTAATAATCGTGTCATCTCTTATTTAAAAAACACGTTTAGGGCAAAAAGTGTAAAAAGTTCGTGCTCAGAGCAAAAAGTGTGAATTATTGAACAGACCTTAGGTGTCTAACGTCAAAATCATGCAGCGGCTTCAATGGCTGAATTGCGTTAGACACAGCCAGTGACTCTAAGGAGTCACTGTAGCGGTAGCTATGTTTCAGTTCGTAGTGCACTTGTGAATGCATGCGATTTAAAAACCTGCAATCGGCAAGTATAGGGCCCTCCGCTACTCCGCTCGCTCCGGGGCTCAAGAAAAGGAAACTGACCAAGCGCTAACCCAAGCCATATCCAAGAAAAATCCAAAAATCAACTTGCTGACTTACAAACAACTGGTTGCATCGGGAAGACATGCGTCACTTCACGTAGCTAGCCAATCACGCGCCTCTCATTCACAAGTACAACATGAACTGAAATATCACCACGCGGAAGCGTATGTACAATTTGTATAAGCTAAACTGCTGCATAGGGGCAAGTCTAGCGCGTAAAACCCAACCCCGCCCGCGATATTTCAGTTGCTATAGCACTTGTGGATGCATGCGGTTTAAAGACAAGATCTTCAATTGGCAGGTATATATGGCCCTCCGCTCGCTCCGGGGCTCAAGAAAAGGGAACTAACCAAGTGCTCACCCAAGACTTTTCGGGGTCCCGTTTTCGTTCAGGATCTTCTTTTTACCCCGGCTACATCCCCTGAAAATATCAACCCTTTACCTATACGGGAACATGCCAGTAAAAGGAGCGTTACGTTACATATCCGTCAGTCTGAAAAATGGCTGAAAATGATAATAATCAATATTTTGAAAAATATAATACTCCAGGGAAATAAGGTAAAAAAAGAGGAATTTTTGCAGGGACCTTCGTTTTGATGTTGCAATGAAGCACAAAAAAATCTCATATGCCTACCCTTGTGCGTCTTGAGATATATGGAAGGTCAAGTCAAAGGTCATGAAAAGCGGTTTTTCGCGAAAATCTCGCTTCCAGTGGATCTGGCGTCGTAAGAACCCATAACAAATCTGACGTAAAATAGTATTCTCTACAAAATTGTTCATATACATTTTTTTCGTACGACCAACCGTTTTCGAGATATAGCATGATAAAGCGGGAGCGCGCATTCGTAATAGGAGGTAGTACTGTATTATACGATCATCTGCAAACATATTTTGAGTATGAATTAAGTCCATACCCAACATCACTATTTGACAATGAGGGCATGCGAAAAACCGCAAAATCAAAATTGTATAATATGATGGAGCCTGTCAATATTGAACTCAATGAAGATAATGTAATCTACGTCATCGATGGTGGATTTTTGCTACGCATCGTGTCGTATGGAACAAAAACGATACTTTCTCCGACACTCTGAATAGATATGTTACATATTTGCAAAGGCATTTTGGTTCTAATATAATTGTTATATTTGACGGATACTCAGACAACTACAGAAACATAAAAGCAATGGAGCAATTAAGACGAAGCACTGCACTTGCAAAGGCATTTTGGTTCTAATATAATTGTTATATTTGACGGATACTCAGACAACTACAGAAACATAAAAGCAATGGAGCAATTAAGATGAAGCACTGCACTGTCTACATCTTATGAAGTTCGCATTGATGCAACAATGATTGTGCCAGTCACCCAAGAAAAGTTCTTATCAAAACGATTCAACAAAAAGAATTTTATTGAAATGCTTATTGAACAACTACAAGCTGCCAACATCGCTACAAAACAAGCCAAGGATGATGCAGATGTTCTAATCATCGAAACAGCCATGCCATGGAAGTACCGGAAAAAGAAAGAACCGCCGTCATCATTAGAGAAGACATTGATTTGCTTGTTCTCTTAATAGGACGAACCCAGTCCCATCATCGACAAATTTTCTTAAAGAAAATTGGCAAAGGGTACATCAACACGAATTTATTCGTCTAAAAGTCTCGGCAAATATCGTCTTTACAAAGAACATATTTTGTTTTTGCATGCCCTCACTGGATGCGACAATACATAGGCACTATTCAACAAAGGAAAACTTTAGGTTATGACAATGTTTGAGAAACATCCCGATTTGACTCAGTCGGCTCAAATATTTCAAGCAGAAAATTGTCCGCCAGTTACAGTATTTCAGAACGGAAAGCGTTTTCTGTTAGCTATGTATGGTGCTCCAAAAGATGAAGTGAACCTTGACAAATTTAGATACACCCAATTGATTAAGGCTACACGACTTAATAGACCTGTTTAATTGTCATCCCTTCTATAGTGCGCAAAGCGAGTGAACCTTAACAACGACTGAAGGGGGTGGAGAACTATCACGTAAAAAATCTTGCCTTCCCATAGGCGCACGATGTTATTCTTACCATATTATTATTGATAATATTGATTAGTTTAAGACGTTAAAATTAATTACAGTTTTTTTATATTACAGTCTTATAGTACAAAACATGTCATATAATAATATCTCATTTTTATAATGAGAATAGTATTCCATGATATTATTTGTTGTATGTATTACATAAATATGTTGTAGTAATAAGTAGAGTTCGTTTCCCGAAGGTTTTGTATTTACGACATTGATGACGTCGCTTAATTTGGAAAAAAAAACGGTTTATCGTAGCTAATAATTCATATAAGACGTCTTTTTGCGGTCGAAGATTTCGAAACCGTTTCGAAATCTTGACATATGTTTCATTTATGCGTCGAAACGGCGACGTCATGTAAGAAAGCGTTTCATTACATTTTAAAACCCAGGTGGAGAACGTTTCGAAAGCATTTTGATAGTGAACGCATATGTCAACTTGTCAATATTATTGTCATAGAAGAATATTATATTTGAAAAAGTCGTTCGTTTCGTTATCCTTTTGAATGTTTATTATTTTCTTTCTACTAACCGATTTTGTAAAGAAATGAAGGACAGTGGGATGGTCCAGGTTAACCTGGGAGATTGAGCATCAATTACTTCCATCTCATTTTCCTCAGGCCACACAATATATTCATCGAGTAATAGAAGTATCTGATTTAAAATGTTGGTAGTGGATAAATAAACAGTGGTTTCTCCTACTGAAAATCGTTCTGCTATGAAAATAAGGGTTTCCCCTTTTCCCAACCACTACAACGTCATAAGGAGCTGCTTATCTATAGGAATGGGTATGCCATCCTCTTTATATGGAATACTTAGATCAGGTCGAGCAATTTTTGTTAGAAATGTGTTAAAGGTACCCTGTGTCACTCGGAATAGCTTGAAAAAAATCATACTCCGGATATTTGTCGAACCAATCTTCTGATACCAAGCGGTAATGCTCGGCTCTAGCAAAAAACTCAGAAATATAAGAAGTAAACTTTAAAAAATCACAAAGCAAAACCTACAGACTGCTGACAGATGACAGGTTTGGGTTTTATTACGTCGCGATTTCAAAAACTTGCATTTTCGCGAACAGTAAACGACAGTGACGTAAATATTGAAAGCGTTTTAAAATCTCAACGCAACGCTTTCATCACAAAAAGACGTCTATAAATAAGCATTCAATTTTTGTATTAAAAGTTAGGCAATATTGAAGCAAGTATGTTCCAAAACGCTCTTTATAGAACGTTCGGAATCGTTTTTAATTTAGAGAGCAGTTAAGAGAGTTATCCGAAATATATAAAAATTAGTTAACCGCGTATAATAATCACCAAATGCAAGAAAAATATAAGAAATGTTAAAAATCTTCAAAGATATCATCAAATTAGGGGTCTGTTGATATATAGGTTGTGTCGATTTTGCAAATTTTCTTTTTTTTTCGCTAGAAAAGGGGTGTCCTATAGAGTAGCTTAAGCCAAAAAAGTCAGAGGATTCGCCACATTTAAGCCGAAAAAATATCCGCGTTTTGAGCCTAAATTGCCCTAGATGGTCAAACTTCCACTACGACTTTCCCAGGTGTAACGTGAAAATATTGAAATTGTAACGTGAAAATAATGAAATTTTAGTAACCGACACCGGGGGCCTGGCACAGAGTTTCCAAAAGTTGCGCATTTTCTTATGAGGAATAACAGTGTTGCTTACTATTTAATTATATTTAATATTCCACTTCACGCATAACCCTCCGCTCGCTTCGGGGGCGCAACCAAACAAAACTAACCCAAACTAACCCACGGCAGGCCGGAAATAAAAAAAAATTGTAATTTGTCAGTCGAAAATGCAAATATTTTTTAGTTTGTTTTTCCTCATTTGGGAATGTCTTGGGTTAGTTTGGGTTAGGTTAGTTTGGTTACGCCCCCGGAGCGAGCGGAGGGCCATGTATGAAATGAAATATTTGACGAATATATACATACAAAGGAATAGTGTAATCGAATGAGTGTCTCTTTTATTTCGATGAATGAATGCAAAGGCACATTGAAAAATCATCCAAGCAGCCTCGTTTACCATACGGCGGGCAATCATATCATTATGGCAGGATCGACCATCCCTTCATCTTCATTCAATCGGACTACTGTGGGTCTTGATCAACAGCAATATGTCCTGGCATGACCACGTTGCTAACGTCGCAAAATCAGCCTCCCAGAAGCTTGGTACGCTATTTCGCAACAAAAAATGTATACACCGCAGCAGTTGCTCTTGCTTTACAAATCGCAAATAAGACCGTGCTTAGAATATTGCTCACACATCTGGGGTGCCACGCCAGAGCACACCCTAATGCTACTGGATTCCGTTCGGAAGAGAGTTGTGCGTCTCGTCGGTGACCCGGAGTTGACTCGGTGTCTGGATAGTCTGAAACACCGCAAACATGTGACTGAGAAATCCTTGTTTTACAGATACTTTTCCGGCAGATGTTCCCAGGATTTGGCCCGCCTTATCCCGCCCCTGACAACGCCTGTCAGACAGTCACGAAAGACGGCAAGAGCGCACCGGTTCGTCGTACAACTGGAGACACCTAGAACATCGCCTTACAAGAACTCCTTTCTCTGGCGCACAGCATCACTGTGGAACTCACTCCCAGGACGCATATTCGGATGTAACAAGCAAGATGTCCATTCGACTATGCCGAACGTTTCTTCATATGTGACGTGCACGATAGAATTTTGTCAGATGTCGTGACTGTTACATAGAATCAACAAATAAGTCTTCAATTATTTAAACACTTCATGCATGGCCCTCCGCTCGCTTCGCTCTCTATACGGGGGCTCAACAAATAGAAGCTAACCAGATGCTAACCAAAACTAACCCAAAATTTTTATTTTATTTTGGGTTAGTTTTGGTTAGCACTTGGTTAGTTTCTGTTTGTTGAGCCCCCGTAGCGAGCGAAGCGAGCGGAGGGCCATGCATGAAGTGTTAAAATAATTGAAGACTTATTTGTTGATTCTATGTAACAGTCACGACATCTGACTAAATGCTATCGTGCACGTCACATATGAAGAAACGATCGGCATTGCCGAATGGACATCTTGCCTGTTACATGCGAATATGCTCCCAGGACATCTGTTCCCCAAACTAACTATTCAAGAACCGTGTCAATCAA
>MU183787.1:14076-26479 GCA_016904865.1 Pissodes strobi
AAAAAAGAGTAGAGACACTTATAGCACAGCTTATTGACTACCAGCTAGTCAACTCTATCGAAATCGGAAAGTTGGAGTGTCGGGCACTGCGTCCTGAGCGGTTCAGTTCCACAGTTGAATTTAAAATGAATTTTCACTTCAAAATACATGACAAATTCGTCCGAAGCCTCGGCTATCGCCCTGAGAGGTTCGGAAATCTAGGATTTTTATACAATTGTGCGTTTTCAAATAGTTTTTAAACGGATTTTAGACGATAAAATAGTTATTTATATAACAAGTGTGTAATGGGAACCTTTTTTATGAATGGGAATATTGATAAAAAAAATTAATTGAAATTGAATAAAAAAAAGGTACTTTACACATGAGTAGCATACAAAATTTTTTCTACTACCGAAAAATATATGAAAAAACAAAAATAGTATTAAATTACTTTACGCCCTAGTGCGTTAAGTAAATTATTTTATACACTAGTTCGTAAAATATATTATTTTACGCATTGCCTTAAATGTCAAAAAATATGTCAGATTTACTTTACGCACTAGTGCGTAAAATAACTTATTTTATGCAGTGCACATTAAAAAAGATTATCTTACGAATCTTAGAGAGTGCGTAAAGTGAGTACTTTACGCACGGTAGTAGAAAAAGCATATTTTAAATTAAACCAACTGTCAAAAGTATTATTCAGATGCCCAGGCGTTTAAAACAATATTAAGTCATGACCCTCTTCTAAAATTTGCAAAACTTGGTTATTAACTTTCCCAAATCAAAAGATGCCGCCGCAAGATGACTAGCTGGTAGTGAATAAGCTGCGCTTATAGCGCACCATTTTTCTAATGAATTTTGCTAACGGAACTACAGTAAACGTCTGGCAACAGTGTGCCTTCTTAAAAATCTTTGTTTTGGCTATTGTGACAGTTGACAGCAAAAAGGAGGATGGATATTTACAAGTAAAATTTAATTTTGTTTAATGGGGCTACGGCTATGAGTCGCTTTAAATTAGGACTGGAACAAAACGGAGGTCTCTCGTTCGACGCGAATGTATCCTAGTTAATATTTTCACCCGACAATTGATTTTCCGATGTGTTTTGTCTATATTTCTAGTGCTTTTGTGAAGTGGTGCTGAAAATTTGTGTCAAAACTCGAACTTTGAGGGCATTTTTTCGGTTCAAATGTAGCGGATATTCCGACTTTTTTGGCTTAAACTACTATATAGGACACCCCATTTCTAGTGAAAAAAGAGAATTTGCAAAATCGACAAAACCTATATATCACCAGCCCCTACAAACCAAATAATATAAATAACCACACAGTTCGGCATCGGCAATTTCCACGCCAATGGCTAAAGCAGTGTTGCCATTTGAAAAAATTAAATATCACCAGATGTCTATCTCAAAAATCACCAGAAATCACCAGTTTTTTTTTAACATACAATTAAAATAAGATAATTGGATCTCTACTTTATAAAAAGCTGCAATATTTAACCCCCGCATTAAAAAAATCTAAACCTCAATTAGAGAACTGCATAGCACAATATAAATTGGTAAAATACAATAAATATTTGTATTTGTAGGTGAATTTTTTATATACCCGCCATCTACATAAAATTTTAGGTGTATAAAATTTTCTTTTTAATTGATAAAGTCGATATTTCTGTTATTATTGCCAGTTTCAATTTAAGTTTGGGGTTTAAGTTTTCACTTATCACTAGTCGTATTTAGGGAATTTAGACATGATGTAGAAATATGGTTTGTCTACCTACCACAAATTTGAGTCTTCACGCATGCGTATGTACTATTTCATATATTTTTCAAAGTTAATTTTTCTTGATTTTGGGCCTTGACTTGGGTTAGTTTTGTTTGGTTGCGCCCTCGGAGCAAGCGAAGCGAGCGGAGGGACACGGATGAAATAAAATTGTTAGGTTAGAACGACAACACCGGGCTGCTACCAAATGCGCAGGTCTGAAGGTCGAACATTTGCCGGTAGATAGACACGAGTGTTATGTGCCAATAACCACTATAGTTTGTAAACCGAGCGTTGATCGTTACGTCATACCTTGTCTTTCTCTCTCACACCACCGTAAAACGGGGGTGACAGAAATTTGACGTCACGGACGTACGTTGAGCTGCGCATGCTAGGATATCAGATGAAATTAATGAAATTCCTCATCTGTCAGTGTCAAATATATATTATATATTTATTTATTTTATTTGAAGTTTGTCCAACGTGTTTTTCTGTTTTTATTTGTGATTTTTATCGCAGTTGAAAATGCCTGGACATCGGTACACTGAAAATGAGCAAGTCCTCATTTTAAAACTAATAGACTATTTTAATCGCGAAAAAGCAGCAGGAAAAACGCTTTTACCCGTGAGTGCAGTATATACCTAAGGTAAGTTGATACAAAAGTGCAGTTTTAACAATATATAAAGAGTAGGATTATTTGTTGTAGAGAGTTTCTGATGAGTTCTTTAGGAATATCGTCAGCCACTGGGTAAAGAATGCATTGAAAGGCAGTCTAGAAACTTGTTGACTTTAAAACCAAGGCAAATGTTGCTATTATTTCCTCTCATGGAGAGCTTCTTCACAAAGTTCATGGCCATATTATAAGGAGAGCATATATGCTATGTATGAGAAAGGTAATCTGCATTTAATTTTTCATTATTTTAAACAATTTATTAATTATTTCGGTTTTATTGTAGGCGAACATCTCACACTGCGTTCATTGCAAACGAATCTGATGAATATTGACATAGTGCAGATATCCACTGATCTGCTAATATAATCCTATTGAGATGGTATGGTCAGAACGTAAGCTTTACTACGAGGCTTGTATCAGTTCGATACATCCTGTCACAAGCGGATGTATCAGTTCGATACATCCTGTCACAAGCGAAACTGTTTTAAATTTGTGGAATGAAGCACTTCAAAAGGTAAGAATCTAGTCCAACTTTTAGATACTGCTATTTTATAAGAGAATATGTTTTAGATTACACCAAAAAAATGGAGAAATTATGTTCATCACACAAATGCTATAATACAATTAACGAGGACTGGAAAAAGAAGAGATGCTTCGGATATATTACCGGTCATTATCGATCTCAATTTTTGTCACTCGGATGATGATGATGTGTATTATTTTAGCGATGAACAGGAAACAGTGTGCTCATAAGCACAGAAGATACTATGACCCTTAAATTACAACATCTCTTTCCATGGATTGTGTGATGTGGTTTTTTTTTATTATGAGTGAATTATTGTTTTTTATGATGAGTTGAATTATAGTTTTATTATCTTTTGTCTTGTCTGTCATTTGTGTTTGTATAAAGAAAAATATGATTTTAAATTGTTAAAGTAAACACATATATGCCAAACCTTTACTGTTGTTGTATATGAATCATGTTATAGCACACTTTAAGTTATATAAAATGTTTTGTTTTTCATTTCATAAACATTTGGGCATTCTTTGGAAATAAATTAGCATTGTTTTCGTTTTCTTTCATCCTTGAATTTTATTTTATGGTATCAATCTACTCTACTTTGTTTAAGTTACTTTAGTTAGTTTTGGTTATAACTGAAGTACAACAGACTCAAATACAATATTATGCTATACTGTCACCCATTTAATATATTTTATATGAGATGTCCTATGTTAAAAATAGCATAAATATTATTAAAAGTTTGAACTAAGGCCGTAATGGTGATATTTACAGCTACATAATAAGCAAAACTTGTACAAAAATTAAATAAACTTTTACAAATCTAAGCGTTTGAACTATTGCAAAACGCAAATAAACAAAACTTACTTACCTACATATATAAAACTAAAGAAAAGCTACATGTTTGAGGTCTTTCAATTTTATTAACTACAGAACACTGCTATAATGTGAAATGATTAATTAAATGATAAGACAACAAAAACCGTAGCTAACCGAAGAATAAAATTGCATTTACAGTCAAATTTAAATGTATGCCAAAGTTTACTGCAATGGTAAATATCTCTTTACAGATGCTTACAAGTTCACAATCGTATGACAAATAAAAATTAATTGGTGAAGAAAAGGTCCAAATCACGTTTCAGTTGCATATCTGATATTAAAAATGTCTTTGTGATTTTTTATACACTATTCTCACGGCCAAGTTTGTTTCACAGTACATTGCTTTTGAATTGAATTGAATGTTTCTTCAATTAACCACATATCACATGCATAAAACTTTTCTCATAGCAAAGATTCCACTTATTATTCGAAATTTCGCAGGTTTTAGATGTTTTCATTCACACAAGATAACAAGACCCCTGTATATCTAAGAATTTCTGCTGGAATTTTACTAGAACACTAGAATATTTCTGTTTGTATTGTGTTGTTAATTTAAGTTCCTATTGCAAACCTCACAAGACTTTCTTCACCTAAAACAAAGTAGATTGCATAAAATTAAAATATTCATATTGGAGATCCAAATATTATCTTACCAGAGTGAAAAAAGACATGTTTATCGGTTAGTTTCTTTAAATTAAATCTATCAATCGCGAGCATAGATAAATATCGCGAGTTCATGAGCATGACATGTTGTTTGTTATTGTTTTGGTTTTGAATTCAGCGTCCTATCTAACCTCACATTCGAGATCGACAATAGCCGTCTATTTTACCGACACGAAATGGATCATGCGCGAAGCGTAAGTTATGCTCCTCCCAAGACTCTTGTGAATCAATTCAGGACATGCTTCAAAACTGATCTGACGTCACGATTTATGACGTAACGATCAACGCTCGGTTTACAGACTATACCACAAATCCAAAATCAAAATTAGAACAAGAATAACTTAAACCTAATTGAATCTAACATCTAACCTTAACATCTTTCATTTTATTACTTTTCAATTTTTTTCATGCAAGTTCGCTTAAAAAGTATCGTGGTCGCAATTTTGGTATATAGCTCTGCAGTATAATACAGTATTACCTATTACGAATGCGCGCTCCCGCTTTATCATGCTATATCTCGAAAACGGTTCTTCGTAAAAAAAAATGTATATGAACAATTTTGTAGAGAATACTATTTTAAGTAAGTTTTGTTATGGGTTCTTACGACGTCAGATGCACTGGAAGCGAGATTTTCGCGAAAAAACTATTTTCTTGACCTTTGATATCTCAAGACGCACAAGGGTAGGCATATGAGACTTTTTTGTGCTTCATTAGAACATCAAAACGAAGGTCTCTGCAAAAATTCAACTTGTTCGGCCTCATTCCACAGAGGAAGTTTTATTTCTCTGGAGTATAACATGTTTCAATAGGTTTGAGTAACCTAAACTAAATATTACAATGCTAGAAAACTAGCTGCTTATAACCATAAATAGACGACTATATCTAAGGATTTAGGAGAGAATGGTTTAGGCCAGTTTGATCGTTCAATAGTAAATCGGTCTTTTTAAATTTATTAATTTCTATAGTTTCTAATAAATTAAAGTTTTTTACTTGCAATTGTCTATCAGTCCCTTGAAAAGAAGCGACAACGTCATCAACATTCCTGTACCAAAATAAAAACTTTTTTCCAAGATCAAAAATTTCAGCTAACAAAGGACTCAAGGGATTACCCATAATAATTAAACCTTTTGAAGTGTATATTTTATTGTCAAATTGAAAGTAATTTTAGTCTAGACAAGTTACAAGTGTGTCTAATATTAGAATATCTATCGACTCTTCTAATATATCCTGTTTTTTGATTGGGTTAGTTTTATTACGAGTTAAGATTAGGTCTATAATGTTTATGGTATCTATTGGCGGTATACTCGGAAATAAGTTTTTGTTTTCTTATTCCATTTCTTTCCGTAGTTGGCATTTTGTATCTGAAATAAATGCAAACAAAAATATTTAGATATGCCGAAAAACACTTCTTTTTCGTACATACTTGATATACTTACACCATACTGATCGAAAACTAGGAATAAAATACTAATTTTCAACCACTCTACGAAAATTTAAAATTTCTGGCTTAAATAGCGTACGAAAACTGGAAGGTGTATTGATAAAGCCCCCATTATTTAAAATAAAAAAAGGAGTAAGCCTTATATATTTTCCTTAAAAAAATAGATCAAATAATTTAAAGATCTTAAACCGATTTTCGACCGCTCTGGATAAAAACTATATTTTGATAAATTTGTTATACTAGTTTACCGTGCACCTCTATTTTCCTATTATAAAGTCAACTATATACAACGGTGATATAATGTACTACTCGTTCTAAAAATAACTTTAAGTTACGTATTACTATTTTCGGAAGCCTTTTTCACTATCTATTTTGTTGCACCGTTGATGCTTTTTTTGAGGCACACGGTCGGAAACTAAACGACATTAAAAGTTTATTGCCGCAAGAGGGTGAAAAATATACCAATATGCTGGTAACATTCGCAACTTTCCAGGAACAGACTTGAAATATTTAATAGTTTTCTTAATTTAATCAAATATTTTTCGAACTTGTCGAAAACGGGGGCCGGTCGGTTGGTTAACTGGCGCGCTCCTAATACAGAATTGTCCATTTTTGCACCATGCCCTTGAAAAAGTTAAAATTAAATAAAACAGTACGAAACAGCTCTAGTTAACCCATTCTAATTAGCTAGATATTTTACGATCAAATCATTCGACGAAGCTGTCCTCTCTTATCCATACAATTTTTAAAAAGTTGAAATAAAACTGCACATTTTCAAAATAATTTCTTGCTATATTAAACAAAAAACTGATAACATAAAAACAATAAGAGACGCTATAGAAAAAATGATTCGGTGTAAAAATGTATCTTATTACGGTCAAAAGTAATAATCATATGAAAACATTCATCAGTAAAACAGCAAACGACTAGACACTTATTCTCCATAACATAAATGAATTTCATTTACAGCGTTCGTCAATAATATTGATCCGTATGAGATATTATGTACTTTCTTACATTATGTTCTGAGCCGGGTGACTTCAAATCTGTCATGTACTAGGTATATACATTTAGACAAAATTTATTTTTCAAATACCTATTTTATGATTTCGTCTACATATTATTATCAGTTTGACAACAGCGTGTATCGAACTATTGTATAAGGAAATACACAATGATCGAACATATTTACTCTGCTGAATCAATAATGTATACATTCATTTTGAAATATCAACAAAATTCCAATAAAATCAGAATTTCGTTCAGAGATGGACTGACTGATAAATATTAATACATTTAATACAAGAAGAAGAGGATGAGACCGATGAGACCCATGTTAGACGAATCTCTAACTCTCTCTCTCTCTCGAGCAGATATACTCGTTTATCAAAACATACACAAATTAATTTGAACTCGGCCATCGAAAGATATTGGGAATTAAATGTATAGACTGCAAGCGAAAGAAAGGGAACACACTAAATTGGTTGGGGACAGCTAAACGGATGACCAAAAAACTGTTGCAATGGAATTTCTACATTTTGGTTGATCGCAACACGTAATTTCTAAGCTCGTTTTGCGACAAATATCTTTTGACACAAGTAATTAAGGATTAATTTGAAAAATACTTTTTTGTCCAACACATATCGAAGAACAAAAATCCCATACAGCCAAAAGTTTTTGACTAACGTCGAATAAATATATCTTAGTCTCTTCAAGCGTACTGATGATTTTTCCTATTCAATAAAGTACATGAATAAAATAAATAGTCTTTAATATGTTCAATAATTATTTAATAGCAACAACGGTACGATTACTCTATGGCTTAGTTTACACTGTGGTGCAAATATGATGACTCGCACTAATTTGTTTCGAGCACAACACTTATTCAGTTTTATCCTGAAATCCTTGAATAATTGATTTGTGATATTGACGATTTGACGACGAATGTAATTATGACATCCGGATCAAATCAGAACCAAAGGATTCCAAGGGTCCCACCCCAAGCACTAATGTTGCTATGTACGTACACTTCTAACTTTACAGATAAACATAAACAAAAATATAAATGTCTTTGCAAATACTTTTTAAAATTTTTAGTATATACAGTTTGTACTAATATAATCAGATCGAACTTGTTAAGTTCTTTAAACCGGTCTAGACTCAAAGTAAGACACAAGATTATCTGAATTTTCAAAAACATTGTTACTCCTTTAGAATTAACTTCCTCTTGGGTACAAGTTATCTCATTTAAAAGAACGAATTTGAGCTTTATTTTTGGTATAATTAAAAGTGGTGCCAAAATATCTGAATTATTTAGTAGCATCTAATATTTATAAAATTTGTAATTACCTTAACACACACTAAATAAGTTACATTTTTTAAAAATAATCCGATTTATTTAGACTAAAGTGGGTATCGCATAACATACTCGGTGTAAACTAAGCCCATGTATATTCTGATTTTGCATTGTAGATTAATTAAATTGTAGCTCATTATTATAGTCTACTTTTTACAAATCCCGATTTTAGGAAACAAAATCATTCCCAAATAATCATATGCACTGCACGAATGCAACAACACAATTGACGGATCCTAAACCGTCAATTTTTCTACAAATTTATACAGCAACAATCGGGGCGTCGTCCAAGCAGACATCATAAAAAATTCAAGACCTCATGGAAGTAAAAATATATGGAATTAGATACTACCACTTAGGATGAATGCTGTAGTGGATTTGAATAATTCTAGCAGGATGTTTTGAACCTAACAGGGGCAATATCAATATGTGAATATGAATGCAAATCATACACGTACGTCGTGCTTATTTTATTAACACCTGTCTTTTATAAGATATTGTAACGAGCATACTACTACTATCCCGTTCTTCTTCTGGTACGATCTAAATTTAGCTTATGCTTGTTCATATGTCTTTGTCTTTGACACTCTTTGATTTATATTTTTTTACATATAGAGGTTGATTCGTTATATCTTCTACCCCCCACCTACCTCATTTATTTAAAGATATTAAAAAACTTTCAAAATAAAAGTTTTGATGAATTTTTATGCCATGGCATCAGAAAAAAACAAAAAATAATAATGTAAATTTCTTCCATGTCCACCGTTTAAAAACGTAATTGCATGGATCAGTACAATGTATTACAATAAATCATATAAACTATATATTTTATATTTGAAATCTGAAAAAATGCCAATCAGAGTGATGGGCGTGCCACTTAACGACCCATATTTTGTAAATATTTGCATTTTCCATGTTCATTTGTGTTTCTAACGGTTCAAATGGTGACTACGAAACACCGCACATCATAAAAATTTTCACCAGAAACGATCATGACACTTCCCATTTTGTGCACAGACTATGAAACCACGTACAATACTTCATCTTTACATATTAATTAATTAAAATAAAACAATTGCTTTGCCCTAAGTTAGCTTCGGGGGCGCAACTAACGAATACTAACCCAAACATGTAATAGCTAAACGATAAATATTATTTAACTGAAAAGAAATAAAATATAATTTTCATAATTTCTGAGTCCAGAGAGATACAAGACTAAATTAAGGGCCCCAAGTATTAAATTCCTTTATTTTTGAAGTTTTTTGAATAGAAATAAAGTAATAAACCGGAACATTTGCATGCGGAGATTCGTATGCGGATTAATTGGCCACAAATTACAATACAAATTTGTGCGGAGTTTCGAGAACCCCCTTCAAATAAATGAGATATGTGGTGGTGGTGCATTTTGAAAAACGCCCTGTATATTGCGGACAAAGAAATGAGAACATAGAATAATATTAGAGAAAAACGATAATAGATTCATATAATTCCACAGATCGTTTTATAATATTCGCAGTTCAAGTGAAATGCATTTTCTCTCGAATATTTTGTATAATTTATTTTGCTTAAAAGAGAGCTCCGAAATTTCAGACATTTTAATCGATTTAACAGGAAACTATCGATTCAAAATTCATTAATTAGATATTAGTAAAAAATTATGGCCAAAATTACTGAAAATTAATAGCAATATTCTACATTTAGAAATGTTGAATTATACAGTATCTATTCGATGAATTTAACGACTTTTCTCATAGTTCATTTTTAATAACTTAAGCTGTAACAATATATACAGAACAAAATTGATTATATGAAATAACCGGGCATCATTTTAAAAAATTTTCAGTGCGAGTTCTATTAATTATATTCCTTTTTATATTATTGAGCAATCTAGCTGTTAAGGAGTTATATAAACAATATCGATAAAAGTCCGGATCATAACTTTTCAATTTCGTGTATCCCATTTTGGATGAATAAGCCTCTGCAAGTCAGTTCACTCTTTAACTAAACAAAATAGAACCAACACTTATTAAATTATATTGATACCCATAGCTAAAAATTTGGCAACGAATTTTATTTTCTCTGTTTATTTTATGAATAGAGCACCTATAAAATCTTGCATAACTTGACGCTATCTTAATTCAATAATAAATAAACATCAGTCAAACAAGTTTTTGAAGACATGAGTTTCGATAGGGTGTCGTCAGTGCCATAAATATGTGGTTGAACTGCATTGACTAGTGATATTTTGAACATCTCTTGTATCTATTGCACCTTGTTGTAAACACCTCAAAATAAATGTTTTTAGAACTCAATTCATACTCCTGGCAAAATAACGGCTGATTAATCAGCACCTTAGCAATATATGGTATGCAAAAGGTGCAATAACGAAATTATAACCACATAAGATATTTACAGAAAAGCATCCCATGAGGGAGCAGTGTTATATCAATGCCAATGGAACCAAAGCATTGCAGGATGATGTGCATGTTGCCTTCATGGCGGCACAGGCTAGGGACTAGATATGGTTTTGCTAGGATAATTGTCCTCAACGTGCAGCAAGGGAGCCTGAAGTGATACATTCGCAGGACGATACTTGGGCCTTACTTACTCTGTGGACTACAATATACAGTGGGACCCACACGTCAGCCAGGTTACAGCAAAATTAACCAGGGCCGCATTCAATCAAAACCTCTCGGCTTGAGTTTTTCTTGCCAGTGAAGGACTACGTACTTTGCCATCTTCCGCTCTTTAAAAAGAGAGATACTGGAAAATTAGTTCATTACCATGTCGAACGCTGGTTCTTTTCCCTACTAGCGTTTGAGGAGTACTACCTCAAAATCTGACATACTGATTTCTGGGTAGCTTCAAAATATAGATTAAAAATGATTAAGCATTTGAATCAAACTGCTGTAAACAATTCAAAATTATTATTTGCTTGCATATATATTGCATTATTGACGTGAGTAAACATTTTGTAGCTGACGCTAATAAATTTAGTAAGTGGGTCAATCTTGGTTCCAATATTGGACTATTTACAGCAGACTCTACCCTTTTAAAGATTAAGCTGTCCCGTGATAAGAAAAAAAGGTAATATTGTAGTTGCTCTGTGACTGGGAGACTCGTAATATTATCAATGATTCCTTCAGGGGGTGTGTTTTGAGTCATGCTTTAATATGCAGTATAAATAAGGACACATTGTTAGATGACAGATTAAAATAAACTGAAAATCCTTCTAGGCCTCGACTTCATGTATATGACACCGACGATATAATTACTAACTAATAAGCTTAAAATGCGCAATAGCCGTATATGGCTCCTTTCTTTCGAACGGGACTTATTTTTTAATGTTTGAGCAACTATAATTTATAAATTACATTAGCACTATTAGCGGACAATATAACAATTATACACGCAAAAACGATAACAGCTAGATTTCCCAATGATTTCCATCTTTACAAAACAATAAAAAAATATTTCCAACCTCTATTGACTCATGCAGCTAAAACTTAACGAATATCTATTTCATTTTACTATTTTTTTAGGTACCAATAATATGGTAGTAGACTCCTGCATTCGGGGAACACTCGCAGCGAAAAGCACTTGGACATAATCAATAAAGATCGGATATTTTCGAGTAGTAACCCGTAGTGAGCCAACCGGCATAGTGGCGGCGGTGGCGGGCCCTAACCAATTAGAATTAATAAAAAATCAATAGTTTATACAGGTTTGATGCTGGCCACGACGACGACTGAACGATCCATCATTCCCATTCGGTCGTCCCCGGCGGTTTCGAAGTCAAATCGTAGAGAACCCTTGAGATACCGGGCACTTTTTCTACTTCCTGCACCATTTTCTGAACAACCTGCAAAAATAAACTTAAAGTGTCAAGAGTTTAAATGCAAAAAAAAGTTGATTGTTATCATAACCAATACATTATAAAGAAAGAAACGTATATCAATATCTTTCTCTAATATCTCAAAGAATACATCGATTTCAAAAGCTCTTTCAAATGAGGGCAAGTTGGTCACATGATCCCCCATCACATTTGAATTTTTTGAGGGGCTATGTAATATGTACGTCTCTTCAAAAATATTGCTGCACCGAGATATTTGCGTTGAGTTTTTATTTATG
>MU183787.1:26489-69011 GCA_016904865.1 Pissodes strobi
AGTGCAAATATTCTGTTTCGGTATTGTGGATAAAACTCTGTTTTAGTAATAAAATACAAAGGCAAAAAAATATATTAACATAATACATATTACCACAGATCTATATAGCTACGCTACAGATGCCTACTCCGGTATTAAAAGTGTCGCTCGCCAATAATAATGCAAGAAACATAAATATTTTCCTATTTAGACGTGTTTTGCCCCGCCGTGTTGCCAAGTCGCGAACTGTAGTTTACCTATCATATCACATTATGGTATTACTCATTTTCTTGGCAATCGTATGTTATATTATATCAAATTAAAGTTGATTATCAGATTCAGTGAATGGTGTTTGCTTGAACATGAGCTAAAACTCACCTTAAATATCGCTGTAAAAGGACATTACAAATTTTGTTTACTTATACTGTAATATCTCATATTTGTATTGAGTAATAATATTATCACGCAGGTTTTTGTTTCCAAGATCAAAGCTTGACAATCTGCAAGAGCTTTTTACTGTTTTATTGTATTTACTAACCATTTTCATTTTTAGATTTTATCGTTCTTGACAACGGGAATAGATTTGCTTCCCGAAACGTTGTGTATTTCCCCCTTTTCCGTTGATTTTTTGCAGCTTCGTTAGGGTCACTTAACTAGCACTTGTGCTGTTTACACCCTGGAGCCAGAGCAAGCGGCTCTAATTGGAGAGAAAACCCAAACAATTTCAAGGTAAAACATGAATCCTCCACAACAATATAGAACATATCTACACCATAGTAAAGTGAAATCAAGAAGTTTGTCAGGGTTCTGAGAAAGACAAGTATCTAAATAGTAAGTTAAAAAGCTTAGTGAAACATTCTAATGCTCTTAAATAAAACTCAACTCTTTAGAAAAACTATAATTATAAGAGAGTAAACAAAGACCTATAAACAGTACCTCAAGTCGAGAAAAAATGCGCATCTTAGTAATCGGGTATAATAGAATCTAATTTTTTTTGACCAATAGTAATTGTTAAAGTTTTATCGTTAATACATTGTTATTGTTATAAACTAAACGTGCCTCCCTTATCATCTCTTCTTACCCAACGTAACTCGGCTCCGGACTACCTCAGTTACCCCCCAGCACGCTAAGCAAGGCGTGTCCTTACGAATAGAACATACAGTGGCAGATTAAGGGAAGTGTTAAGACCCCGTCATTGTACTAATCGCGACACGGCTTTTCTCTGAGACGTTATTCTTTTAAAAAACGCGACAACCTCCTACACTATTCGTGACAATATACCACCTGCAGGTTCACATTGTCAATGCTGTGGATGGTGTTTCGGAATGCGACAGGTGCAAAAGCGTATGGTCTTAAATATGTTGTACACGTTTTGCTAATTTGTTAGGCCAACGAGTTGGGAAAAAATAAAGACGCCGATTACACGTTAGCGTTGCTTAGCCTGCATTGGCCATTTGACAAGGATGGATGTGGAAACCATCGCAGCCGCGGCACATTACTTGTACAGCACTTTCAATTTTTATAGAAAGGTGCCCCAAACGAGAGTGATTTAAAAAATGGCACAAAAGAAGATGCTGGATGCTGAGCTTTCATCAAAGCAGAACAAGGTGATTATAGAAATACAACCAACGTATGAACGCTGTTGGCAGACTGCGCCAAGATCTTTTGATGTGTGCACATAAAACGGACAACATTCGGCTGAAGAGCCAACGCTGGCCGCCAACGAACAAGTTACGCAAAGTGGTTCAGTACACGTTGGTCCAGCTCATTGTCCCAACTAGTTGACCAAACGTGTACAGGGACCATTACATTATTCGATGTTTAGCCTCAACAGATTGTCACTACATCATGTTCAGTTCAAGTCCCTCTGAAGTCCGTCATTATCAACATTAACATTATATGGAATATCGTGTCAGAGACAATAATGAGACCCTCAACTTAATAGAAAATGTATTCCTATTGATTCGGAGATTTCGTCTTTATCTATTACATTGATTCTGTAATAACCCATCTTTTTCTGGCATGGTGAAAGGAGATTCTCAGATGGCGCTAGGAACAAAAATACAACAATGCCAAATGTAACACATCCCAATATAGTCTAGTAAAATAATAATTTTTTACTCTTATCTAACGCAAGCAAAGAGTAAGTGACAGAAGTAGTAAAATAAATCGATAAATAAAACGTGGCAACGCTGCGTAAAAACTTGTCTGATGGATCGGCCATTTTTTAGTATTTGTATTTATTTTGAGTTGTGATTTCTACTTTGTGACTTTAATAAGTGATTTTTAGGCAATTTATCCCCGTAGGTACACTGCTTTTTTAGTCTGTTTATTTAGGTAAACTTTCAATAACGATTTTTAAAGATTTGGCCGATTTGGGCCCCAAAATCTAGAAAGCTCTTAGAGGAAAGGAAAGCCTTTCTCCCTGCACTGTTTTTATTCGCCAGGCCGAAAATATCCCATTCAGAGTCCCATCTTTATTGCAAAAACAGACAATAAGGTGTTTTCAACAAAGAAACCTCCAAATAATGCCTTGTGAAATAATGGGAAGCAAAGGTGTAGTTGTTCTAGTTCCCTGCAAATCTTGAAAGGTAACTTGTTACTTTACAAACTTATTTAATTAGGGAAAATAGAAAGAGCCTAGAGATGAACAATCCGCTCAAATTGAAGCCTAAATAATAATAGTAATGAAACAATCTTTGTATATCATGCAAAATTTTGCATGATATACAAAGATTGTTTCATTACTATGTTTCGTATGTGCACACAGCCTTTACTCTTAATTTAAATAATAACAATTGAAGAAAATACCTGATGTAATGAAGTTAAAGCAATTTTTGTCAAAATTATTTATGTATTTACCTAAGTAAAGGAGGAATGTTACAATAAGAGCCTGTACGAGCCCTAACATTTCTATGTTCATAGTTCAGAATCTGAACAATGAACATAGAGATGTTAGGGCTCGTACAGGCATTCAGATGTTTGCAATTTTTTACTTAAAAATGTTAGTAAGATATCTATGAATACGCCTAAGAATATACATGGCGTTGTTGATGACATGCTTACATGCATTTCGAAGTACATTCAAAGCTGTCAAAAGTCAACTGTATTAGTGTTGCACCAATGACACATTATCGCAAATAGATAGCACATGCCATTTAAATAAGGTCTGTAAAAATGTTTTAGAACAAGAATATGACAGGAGCATTTGGGAATGAAGTTCTCTGGAGATTCACTGCGGAATTACAGAATTTGCAATAAGTATTTCAAAAGAGAAATTGTGTAGATGCTATACAATATAAACTTTCAAAAGTAGCAGTACCATTTGCATGGATTCAAGAACTTTCTACTTCGCCTTCCTGTTCCTAGGTAGAAATCTTTCAAAATCCAGTAGAGACTGCCTCAATAGAGAATGAAGGTGGGCACTGGGGTATCAAAAATTATACATATTGATAAAAGATGGCCATGGAATGGAAAACGTCTGTCTTATTTTATGTCATTCTTTTAAAATAATTCTAATAAAATTGTCAAGTTCAATGTCATACTGACATTCTAAGACAGACGGGTTATATTTCATAGCCAACTTTTATCAATATTATTAACATTTTATTTGAAATTGAACTTTACTACAAGACTAAAACTTCTTAGTATCTCTCCAAGCATAACAGTTATTTACACTTTTGGTAACAAAAATTATAAAAGCAATTTCTCAAAACTATGTATACTTAGTAGATAGCTACATTAAATTTGAAAGTGGTTAGGTATTTTCTCGAAGGATGATATTTCATTTACATTTCAATATTTTCTTTTTTTTTAGAACTGGATGCAACAAGTTCCAAAATCCTTGTCAAATCTGGCATTCAAATGTTGTGCGAAATTTGTTTAAGGATATGCCCTCTCTTACAGCAGATTTTATGGTGTCACAGATACGGTGGTTTAGAAGCAAATCAGCAAAAGGGAGACGGTGGGCTTTTGATGGTGCTCTAACAATATTTAAGCGAAGTCCGAGACGCTACAAACTACTGCGATCCTTTGTTGTATTCTCACATTAAATGTCATTTGTGAAATACATCACTCTTGTTATTGTTTATGTCAGCGTTCTTTAGAATATGCATCAAATAAACTTGTTTTTATTACGTACTATTAGATTCTTCCGTCACTTTTACAAAAATGTAGCTCAAATAAACATTTTGACCATTTACTTATATTTTTGCTGTAAACTAGATTTACATTAGAGTTCTGTTAATTTGATTTGTTAAAAATATATAGAATATTGTCAATAATAAAATACATCAACAAATATATGCACTCACTTTATATCCCTAGGTTGGTGCTTAATTATATAATATAAACATTAATAAATAATTCTAGCGATTTCTATCTAAGAGTTAGCTGTGCAATGAGTGTATTCTTATTTTTCATTAACCAACATCAGTAAACAGAGATGAAAATACACTCAGTGCGCACTAACTCTTCCAATAGAAATCGCTATTTAATAAAGTAACATAAATTACAATTATTTCAAATTTTTGCGGGAAATTCCCTAGCGCCATCTACGTTCCACCTTTCATCATGCGAGACAAAGACGGATAATTAAATGGGATATTATTTTGACACATAGTTGAGTGTCTCATTGTTCTCTGACCGTGTAACTGTATCTTTAAGTGTATAACATACCGGGTGTCAACGAGATGATAATTATTATTAACCATATTTTCTATTTCAAACTGTAGAAACCATACTCACTTCAAGCGGTAGTTCCCTCCCAGGTACTGCGGCCGTGCCCGTCATGAAGTCCTGCGTACAGAATGGCCGAATCACGACCGAGCGCTGACACGAGGGTATCCGAAGAGCTTGGTCGCGGTCGAAATGCAACGGGATCAGGATCACAGCCATCTGACTGACCGAGGCCATGTGCCCCAAATTCTGCAACACCTAAAAGGCAAAAAAAGATTGTTAAGAAAAAAATTAACAAAACAAATACTATACAAATGGCACAGCAAAGTTTGCTGTGTGTAACACAAAAAAAATATGCTTCCTACAAATATTTAATATTAAATTATTTCATATAGTGTTAATTTGTTATTAAGATATTACGACTGTTAAAAATGGTATTAAAAACTGAAATTACGGGTGGCTTCTTGCATCTGAATATTTATTAATATCCAAAAAGTTTCCTGAAACACTAGTAATAAGAAAAAGTTTATTGTTTTGATTTCTTATCGTACTGGACATCACAAAATATTTACTTCATGTTTGGATTTAATGTTTTACTGCATATCTGAACAGAATTTTACAGTGCATGCCCACAAAATGTTCTCATTTACACCTCCAAAATGTATGACTGCCCGAACAAAACTTGATAAACAGAACATATAAATAAAATTGAAATATTCTGCCTACACTGACCGTCATAGCAACGTCGTCGCACTGTCTCAGCGTGGCAAGCACGTTGCTCGTCAGGTAAGTAGGGGTGACGTCGGGCAGCGCTTCCTTGACTACGCCGCCGAAGACGTAACACACCCGGTTGACGTTTCGGCATACTCGCGGCATCAGACGAGCCAGGAAAGAGACGTCCGACCAATCGGGATCGCGTTCGCTGGACACGGCCACCGCGTAAGAGTAGGTGCGCCGATCGCCTTGCACGCCTACAGTGCGCACTGGCAATAAGGTAGCCGCAAGCCGTTGTTTCGAGGATATCCGCCTGAGAATGAGCCTGAAAAAAATAGTCAAATCAAAATTAGATTAAACATGTTTAAAATGTTCTGGAGAATTTAAGGAATTCAAATGGCAGATTTACTAAGCGAGGTTGAATAAAAAAAATTATAAACAAAAATTTAATGGACCATCCTATCAACCTCATAACATATATAAAATTAGAATCTTGGGACGAAGTACAACCATCGAATATTAACTAAAGCCTTAATAAACTGTGGTACAACCAAGGAAATAATATTTAAATATTAATAACGAATAATTGCTTTTACACTATACAGCAACGATTTGTGAACTGCGTGTGCTTGTAATATTATATATGTGACAACAAACAAACAGACAAAAATGGAGGAAAAAGGTATGCAAAAAACGAAATAAAAAATAGAAGAAAAAGAAAACAGCGTTGGGAAGCCCAAGAGTCGGACTATCCTGGAGTTTGAGACTGAGTCAGAAAGCAAATTGATATAATTTGCGTTTTCAAATTTAACAATCTCCGAATTCATTTATATTAAAATCTTCTCTGTATTAGTATTACAAATTGAGGTAACCCGCCTCTCTAAAATATTATTTCATTATACCCTTAGTTTGGAGACACCCTATATATGTATATATTTTGAGACACCCCATATACATTTAAAATATAAAAGCAAGTCAAGTAAATTGAAGTCGAGATTTGCGAGGTTTTTTGAAGGAGATCCGAAAGGTATTGCTCGATAACGGAAGATAGTCAGAAGCCAGCGGAGTGTACGGTTTATTTTGGTGAATTGCTTTGCTTCTGTGTTGCAACATGTCATTACAAGTCGGTAAAACTTATAATATTGTTATTAACATAATTTTCACAAGCATCTCTTCTATTTTCACGGATAATTCATATTTGATGGCATAACGTGTATATATTTCGATATTGTTATTAACATAATTGACACAAGTATATTTCTTTTATTCTCATGGATAAATTTATATTTCATGGTATAATATGTGTATATATTTAATGAAATCGTTTTATGCTGTGAATAACACTGCTTTAAACGAAAACAAAAATGATTTGTTTGCTGTCTTTTCGTCCTGCAATTTTAGTTTTAGTATGACTGTGATTGTAATGTAAGCAAGGGGCTTGATGAATCCACTATCATTTTCCTCCCCTGACTGAGCGAATATCCTAGCTATAAATCGTGGGCTTGCAAGCAAAGCACCCTAAGTCGTTCTTTTAACAAATGTTATATATATTTTTAATCATTTGCTTTTGTATGAAACCTATGTGAAATTTAAATTAACATTAATATGTAGTCTTGATTTTCGACTTGATGCCAATTGCTTATAAGCACCCGAAATGATAAAAGATTTGTAGCCTGTGCACAATTACACAGAATAAAACCAATATCGAAAAGACTATAACTAATAAGCAACAGTAAAGGAATACTATTCAATCACAAAAGTGTTTACATAATATAATCAATCGCTAAGCGATGACGAAGGAAATATATATATTAATCGGCCTGCAGATCTTACTAGAGATATTGGCTCAAATTGCAACTATAGCTGAGTAGCCTCCCGTATGAGACCTCAGTACCCGCTGGCGACGTCTGGTTAACTAATACCAAACTCCTCAGTTTTGAATGTACTGTAGTATTGTCATAAGTGTGGAACGACAAATTGTGGTGCGGGAGACAGACATTTAATTAATTGATATACTAATAAAGGTTGTACAGCATAACTCAGTTTAGGAATTGCGAACGATGTTTTCTCTGCCATGCTCTTTTCCCTCGTGAATTCCAGGCGGAGTATGGCACATTTTTCTCTAATAAATTAGGCTTATTAGGAATCTGTGGTTTAATATACATGACGCACCTTTCCCTCAAATTTCCCTAATTGTGTTTAGTCGAAGCGCCATACGAATAATTAAAAATAGTGCAAGATATAATAATAACATAACGTAGGTATTGATTTTTTTTAAATTTATTTTGACGGTCACTGGCAGTATATAAAACAAACAAGGCACAACTTATCTCAATCAACTATTTTGAACTACAATATACTTATTCTCAATTTAATAAATCATCACAATACATTTTGAAGACCAAAAGGAATGACATATCACCTAGGGTAAAATGTACAGGAAATGCTCAAAACGCTGGTAATCATACCGTCAAAATATACCTATCTATCTGACGAATGATTTGCAAATCTTGTTGTTTTAGAAGCCAAGTGATCATCCATTTAGTTGCCACTAATTCCATCACGTCACAGCACTTATTTCAGTACTTTTGCCCAGATAATTAAGAGTGACGATAGTCTGAACAATTTTGTATAATTAAAATCCTATTTGTCAGCTTAAATACGAAAATACTTATTTAGGTTGGGTCTCAGAGAAAAATGTAAATGTTTATTATTATCACGATAAATCCGCCCTACTTAGTTACCTTTCTTCATCGGTAGTGACGGCCTCGACCCTGTTGAGCAACGCATGTTTCTTCTGCAGCATTTGGTCGAACTCGACTAGAATTTTAACAAGCACTTGAGTCTCGGAGAAGTCCCGTTCCATGTAGGGCTCCTCCGCGCACAGAACTCGAATCGCCAGGCCAGGACCGGGAAAAGGGTGCCTCATTACCAGTTCCATAGGGAGCCCCAGATCTTTTCCTATGGCTCTGACCTGGAAAATGTGGCAAGGAACATTTAGGCATACCTACTAAGACTTTGAACATTTAAAGTAGAGTGTGTCATTTACTACGAAAAAATCTATATGCGACCCGGACATCCAGATATATTATAAATAAATCGAAACTATAGTAATACATAATTCCAAGACCCACAGTTTTTAAAATATTCACAGGTCGTAAACTAAAAATTACTAGAAACTACCACTACCTGGCATTAATCTTCAACACTAAGAGAGTGGTTCCGCTATATAAAATGTAAAAAAAGTTCTATAAACACTACACCCTCCGATATAAAAAAGGTTTTTAACTGATTTTTATGCCAACTGGTTTGTTTTTTATAAATTTACTATTACTTGCATTCTAAGGTATAGTATTCAACTACAATTCCTCTAAAATCGCTGCTCATCTACAGGTAATTAAAACATAATTAATTGCTGACTTACCTCATCTTTGTGGAAGTCTTTTAAGGGTTCTACAACTCTGCCTTCTTCTCTTAACTTCCTAATTAAACCGGAATCGTTATGATGTGTTTTAATTGTGTCCGCCTTTCCTGATGCTAGTGACGATGCTGATTCTATTAAATCTGGCCTGCAACAAATTAATAACTTCAGATCAAAACAGCAGATAATCACTTATCGCCAAAATAAAAACACAACTATTCCATTCTTTTTACCTGAATTGTAACCAGATTTATACACAATATCAGTATGTATCATAACTTTTGTTAAACATATTTCAGAGCTATAAATACTAAAAAGCCAATTTAATTAAATTATTTTTTCTTCCAGACAGTTACTTCACTTCTATCTCAAAATGAAATGGATGGTGCAACACGGTGTTCAACGATGCGTTTTTAGACCAACATCTTTATGATCTAAATTAATGCTATTGCAAATACGGTGGAACAGAAATTATTTCGTTAATAAAGGCTACAGAACTGGCTCTTAGATTGAAAGAATAATACGTTTCATTATTTTTTAGATCCATTGTTTATTTGTCATAAAAAAACGTTGTAATCACATGCTATAATATCCTAATGTATTTCCTCACTGTTGTCAGACGAACGCCCGTAATAATATGAATTATCCTTTAAATCTGTATATTATTACATACGTTGACTGGGTTCTTGACAGCAGCGTGAAGTCGAGAAAATCCAATGATTGTCCTCGTTCTGTCCTTTATCACAGGACGTTTTGACTATTGTATATCGATGCGTAAATAACCCTAAAACTCGTCACCATATATGGCATTGAGCACATGCGTGGTTAATAGCGAAAAAAACCCTCGCAAATATTAGAATAGAAATTTAAATAAAATTAGAGTTGCTAAACAATTCGATTTCGAACCAATTGAATTTAGCGCGTGAAAATAAAGTCGGTGGCAAAAGGCCTTGTTTCCGGCTTTCGTAGCGTATACTGTTTTGGATTGGTTGATGGGTTAAGCATCGCGCGCAGTTATTTATTGCCTGATAATTGGGTAATTCTATTAATTGGAGTGGCTTAATGACAACGCCATTTTGGCTACTCTGAGTAGTTTTTTTTTAGAATGCCTATACATCGAACTCCCAGGTTTCCATCGTCTAATTACCTTGAACGAATTATTGAGAGGAACATGTGATTTGTCATGCCGTGCATTCATTGGTAGAGCGAGTTTTACGAGGTGGGAATTATCGCGTAGCCTGCTGTTTTTCGAGTTTCCGATCTCTTAGCGTGACTCTTTACGTCGATCTTGTGAGTCAAGCAGTCACATTAGACACCGGTTTAAATCAATTTTTGATTTTACCTATCGATGGGATTTTTCCAACCGCGTTATTTTATTCCTACCGTGCGTCGCATCTATTGCTACCGTCGGGTTCATTGCTACCGACGAGCATCGTTAGCGACAGAGTGGTCCTTGACTACGCCTGTCCAGCGGTACTACCTTTATAGAGTATTGCAGTTCTTCGCCTGTCAAGGAAGCCTTCTTCTACAATGGGCAGTCCTTTTCTGGAAGCTGCCAGAGGAACTGCACATCAATCAAGTGAGAGATTTAAATTTGTTTGGCTTTGTTTCCGAACAAATATTAATTTCTTAACTTTGCTCCTTAATTAAGGAAACATTTAGTTTATTCTCATTTGTTTTAAACGAACTTTGAATTTTGGGCCAATTTTCTCTAGCCCAAGCCGCCCGTTTAATTTTAATCAAACTCTAAAATGCTGTTAAGTCCATCTGAGCTAGAGCCAACCCAATTTTTGGATTAAAATCTGAACTTTTAACTGACTGACGCAATAACGTTGTAGGTCGAACTAGCTTTATTATTATTCTCAATTTTTCACGATTTCTGGTCTACGTAGATCAGATAACTACTATTGTGGATACAGCCTAGTAGACTTTACGTTATTTCCAATTATTTTTTAATTGTAGTCTTTGGTATTTTTTTTTATTATTATTCAAACAAACTGTTCATTATCATTGTCCTACCGGTAACTTGACCGGTGAGTACGTTCTCTTAAGTCGATATACCTTAAGGGCTATAAATTGATTGGTCGCTACAAAAACGCCAGCAGGCAGATTCTTAACCTATCGGGACGAACCGTATCGAGTACGTTCCGATCGGTATATCTCGGTCGGTAGTGAACTCGGCACCTAGTCGATACCGACAAGATGATATTCTTAACCGCTCCCGAGTAAAATTTGCTAGTGTCGTGTTGGCTGCATTGAATTTCAAGGATTCAAAATCATAGATTTTGAGGTTAGTAGGTATATTTGTTTACTTATTTTATTTATTATAATAATTTTATTATTATGTTTCACAAAACACAAATATCCATACAAGGCGAAAACTCAGAAAAAAATATTGAAAACATGACTGTAGAGCTAGCAAAGGTAAAAAAATGGTTAGTGGAGAATAAGTTTTTGACAATGTAACAAAAACTAATGTTAGGATATTTGGTGCAAACATTAATGAGAATTTTGTTAAATTAAAACTCTGTCAACACGAATTAGGATATGCAAGACATTGCAAATATCTCGGTATTATAATTGATAGTAAGCTAAACTTTAAAGAGCACAATCATTATATAGTGAAAAAATAATTTAAAAAATAGGATTTTTAGAAGGATGTCATAATTTTTGTCAGTAAAATCTAGTACAATTATCTATAAAGCATATCTCATTTTCCAATTGCGAAAAAGAGCTGCACTTTAAATTCGTTATTTTATAAGGTACTAATTGAGTATAATCAATTACCTTTGAACCTATGTTAGATCTATGTATAGAATTAGGGAAGTTAGACCATTAATTTTATTAAAGATAATTTTTAATTGTTGTTTTTCGTGAATAAATGTAGTTTGAGTCCTACTTTATGTATTTTGTGTATCTTAGCAGAATGTTGCTAATAAAATGTATTTCATTCAATATTTATTTCATTTCATGATTTTTATTTACAAATGTTGCGGTCCCTTCGTCCCAATTCATGTGCCATGTGCAATTACTCCAATTATGACTACACTAACATAATCATAGATAAATAATTATAACATAATAACAATATCAATATTACTGTTTACTGTTTCTATCTGTCTATTCAAATCCTACATAAAAGATCACATGTTTTAAATGAACCAATCAAAACAATTTATTGTTTCCACTCGGGACCTTCATAGCTACCGAGTAGAAATGACATTTCAAGTCGGCACGATGTCGAAACCAAGTCGGTACCGATTGCGTTGAGAATCGTTTCCACTCGGTAGCTGGTCGGTTTCGAAACGTCCCGACCGGTTAAGAATCCACCTGCAGGTCTAACTAGTTATTTTTCATATTGTTTTGCGGCTATTACAAACGTATCACAAACAACAACATAGTTAGTTAGTTTGGGTTGTAACGGATCATGATTCGACTCTCGTTATTTAGCATTGTTCAAGTGATTATTCGAGTTACTTGAATCTTCTCATAACGAAACAAATAATTGATTTTTGCAGTGTCACTGGCCTGCGTTCTTATTTTATTGTCGATATTTTTCTTTGCTTAAAATATATTGCAAAATGTGTAAGGTATAAGTACGTGCACGCAGTGTTTGCTCCGTTACTTTGTTCTAATATCGCTGGTTATACCTCAAATTAAATCGTGAATTTTGGTGTGTCAGAATATTACCGGTAGTTCTATAATATGGCACTTGAATTAGGTGTTTAAATTGTGTTTTTATAACATTATTATCGTTTTACATCTTAATTAATGGTGTATATGTTACCAACAAGCGATAAAAAAGAACATCAAGAAGTAAATGCCACTGGAGTTTTTGTTGCTGCTATCGTCCAAAACTGTGGAGTTTTCGCATCGCTCGTCGCTGATCGTAATTTTACGAGGTCGTGTCAATAATTACCAACATGGATTTTAAGTGTGGCATTTGTAATGGTGAAATTAAAGAATCTGAAAAGAAATTTGTCGAGTGTGATGGCTGTAGCCAACGGTTTCACTACCAATGTTCAGGCCTTGCTCCCACGGAAATTAGGGTTATTGAACTTAAATCAAAAAGATTGTTAAAATATTTTTGTAATACGTGTCAGGAAGGTCTGCGAATGGTCCGTGCATTGATGAAGAGGATGGATACACTGGAAAAAGGGTATGACGATCTCATGACTCGTTTTGATTCTGTTGCTGAACAGCCTCAACAAGGATCTGATGCTTCAACGTCTGCTAGAGATGTCAATGGGCCATCCAATAATGGATGTTAAGATTTTATATGAAGACCGCAAAGCAAGATCAAAAAATGTCATGGTTTACAACATTCCTGAATCACAAAAAAGAGACGTTCAAGATAAGATACAAGATGATCTCAAAAACGTAAATAATGTTATTGCTCCTATTGTTGGTGAGGGCAAAATTAAAAAGGTCTTGAGAGTAGGTAAAATAGGGAATAAGCCCCGTCCTGCCAAGATCATTATGGAGAGTCAAATTGATGTAATTAATGTACTAAAGAACAGAAAGAAAATTGCTCAGCCTGACATTAATGTGACCTCAGATATGACAATAAATCAACGAACCTACATAAAGAAGCTTAAAATTGAAGTTGATCGACGTAATGCTAAGGGCGAAAATCTTACTGCTAGGTTTTTTAATGCCAACCCTAGGATTGTGGAAGCGAGAAAAAACTAAGATTAACGGGTAAACTGTCTGCACAGCATCCTGACGTCACAAGTATTTCTGTTTATTATCATAATGTGGGAGGTATGCGAACTAAGATTTTAAGGTTTCAACAGGCTGTATCGGTCTGCAACTATGACGTCATAATGATAGCCGAGACGTGGCTTACGTCCGATTATTCGGATGCTGAATTGGGGCTAGTGAATTATAATATATTTAGGAAGGACAGAGACACTGTTCCGGGGAACATGAGACAGCATGGTGGTGGTGTGTTAATAGCGACTCATACTAGACTTCAGTCGGAAATTGTACAGCTGGACAATGATGATCTCGTTGAAGTTTAGTCATAAGAAAATTCTTTTAGGTTGTTGTTATATCCCTCCGGCGGCTAGTGCACATTATTATGATTTTCGTTGTACGATAGTGGAGAGTGTGCTGGCTCGATATCAGAACATAGATCTTGTCTTGGCTGGCGATTATAATCTTCCGGATGCTCTCTGGAGTAACGATGCCCTGGGGGCTGTGGTGGACTGTCCATTGCACTCGATGATATACGGAATTATAGAGCTGTTTGTACTCAGTCTGAAATCCCTAAAGTTTTTGATTTTCTTTTTACTAAACATCTTTCATCGTCATGTCAAAGAATGATTGCTAAAGAACAGCATGGATTCGTGAAGGGGAGATCTGTGGATACCAATCTGATTGAATACCATCACCAGATTGTTACTGCATTTGAGGGCAGGTACCAGCTTGACTGTGTATACACAGACTTCTCAAAGGCTTTTGACAGGGTCAGCCTGGTGCTGCTCACTAGAAAGCTTAAGACTATGGGGTTACCCGACAGTCTTCTTCGTTGGTTGGAGAGCTTTTAGTCACCCCGCACGCAGTGTGTAAAAATTGCGGGACACTTGTCCAGAGTCATCGAGGTGCCTTCTGGGGTCCCGCAAGGGTCGCATTGTGGTCTAATATTGTTCGATCTTTTTGTGAACGATATAAGAAATATTATTAAGCATAGCGATTTTGAGATGTTTGCGGATGACTTGAAGCTTTTCAAGATAGTGAAGTCAAAGATTGATTTTGATCGGTTGCAGAGTGATTTGGACAGCTTCTGTGATTGGTGTCTGGCTAACGACATGAGCCTGAACGTTGGGAAATGCTGTACCATAACTTTTTCCAGAATTTCCAAACCATTTATAAATAATTACCTTATTAATGGAAACGAGGTTAAAAGAGTACAGCGGATCACGGATTTGGGGGTTATTTTAGATTGTACATTGTCATTTCACCCTCATGTGGATTTTGTCACTGCTAGGTCTTTGAGGCAGTTGGGCTTTATGTGCAGGGTAGCTGTGGGCTTTACTCCACATACTTTTAGATTATTATATTGTTCATTGGTAAGATCAATTTTAGAATATGGTTGTTTGGTTTGGAGCCCGCACTACCGTACTTATGTTGATCAGATTGAGGCTGTTCAGAACAAATTTGTACGCGTTTATGCTTATAATAGAGGACTGCGAAGAGCAGATTATACTTACTCTGAAATAAGAACTTTAGCAAGTTTACCATCTTTAGAGAATAGAAGAAAAGTAATAGATATAAGTTTTTTATATAAATTAATATCTGGAAGCATAGATTGTTCCAATTTGTTATCGAGGGAACTCAGGTCGGTACACTAGAATCACTGAATTGTTTCGTGTGCCGTTCTATTCTGCTAATTATGGCTACTATAGCCCACTGAGTCGAGTGCTCCGGCACACGAACCAGTTAAATGAACATATAGATGTATTTCAATGCTCGCTGGCTTGGGGTATCGGTCTTAAAGAATTTTAGTTTTTCCGTTAATTCGGGTACTTGCTTTATACCGACTTTGTTTTTTGATTAATTTTTGGGTAATTATTTTTCCATTATTAATACTGATAAATTGCCGGCATATATATCTGACCTAATTTTTGTTGTTTTATTGACCAGTTTTCTTGGTATAAATAAATAAAAAATTTGGTATTCATTTATTTTTGTCGCGAAGCTTAAGCTAAAACGAGTTCCATATTTCAACTTTGGAGTATTTCTCGCTTGTGCTGTCTACAAGCCCGTGGCGCCTTAAATAAATCAATCCACCACTGCTCTCTGACATTTGAGCTAGGGCCTAATTTATACGCTCGGTGACAACTCGTTTTAGCCTACGCATTGACATAAGTAAATTAATTCAATATCTAATTTTAAATTCCCAAAATTTAAATTTTTCTTTCGATTTGAGATTATTCACTCCCAGTTCCTTCTAAGCTGGAGTGAAGGTTTTGCGCCCATTAGAAGGACAGAAAGAGCGTAATACCTTGCCGCATGCATCTGCATGAACAAATCGCTCTTGCGCGTGTAAAGGGAGACAAGTAGAAAACAGTAGAACTGAGATTTATGGAGTTTTGAATTTTGAAAAAAGGTCATAATGAATTAAACTAAAATTTCTGCAGCAAATCTTTTATTTACCTTTGAAGTATAAAAAATCATCCTTAACAAGAAGAAAAACATGTTCGTTTAAGAAAAAAAAAAACAAAGATAACTCTAAATACACAAAAACAATTTAAACTTAAACCTTTTTACACTAAGCATCATCCGAAGATACTTCATCTAAATCTGGCAAATTATACCAAACAGTCTTCTCAGTACACAGTTTCTCATAAAAACTATGAAACACTTCATCGATGTAAGGCAGTAATTCTTATAAATTATTTTTTCTCCTCTGATATACAATTTAGATATCTGCATTTTCGGTAAATCTATAGGAAGAGAAAGAAGTTTGACCTCTCCTACAAAATGACATCTTTTCAAAAGGTTCAATTTCGTTATGGCTGTTCTTGTAGAAAAATGTACTGAATGTCTTGTTATAACCTCCATCTTAAATTCTTCCATACAAATTTAAGAAGCGACAGAGTGATCATGGACTGAAACCCTGGTTAACGGCAGGTATAAGGAAGTCATCCCAAACTCTCAAGGTTCTGTTTAGAAAAAAAATGGAGAGTAAGTCTGATCTTGACAATGCTTATTATAGATCGTATAAAAAAAATTACAGAAATGTTCTAAAAAAAGCCAAACAAATGCATAATGATGAGTTTTTTCTTCAATCTGATAATAATCTAAAGCAGCTTGGAAAATTATAAATAATGATATTAAGAATAGTACGAAGGAAAGATGGGGGATCTGTGAAGTACAAGGTGACAATGACGTCATATTGACAGACAAAAATGATATCGCCACTTGTTTAAATCAATACTTTGTTAATCTTCCTGTGAGTCTTTTGGGGAACTCTGTAGTCGTTGACGGGCCACAAATCAAGAACCGAACTCGTAATTGCATGATGCTTCGACTTGTAAATGAATATGAAATTGGAGAAACAATTCGAAAAATAAAAAAATCTAATTCTGCAGGAATGGATAATATACCTTCTATAGTTTTCAAAAAGTCTGCTGATTTTTTATTGTATCCACTGACATTTTTAATCAATAACTCTCTGGCCAATGGGATTTTTCCCGACTCTCTGAAGGTTGTTAAGGTCGTTCCTCTATACAAAAAGGCGGATCCACGGGATGTTCAGAATTACAGACCGATAGCTGTCTTGCCAACATTGTCGAAGATCCTAGAGCGTGTTGTATATAATCAAATTGTATATTTTCTTGAAAGGTTTAGTATACTGAAGCCTTCGCAGCATGGTTTTCGTCGCGGCTACTCTACACATTCCACTGTTAGCTTTTTCTTAAATAATATATATGAACATTTAAATAATAAAAATAAGTGCATTGGCCTGTTCATGGATCTCTCCAAGACCTTTGATCTGGTGGATCATGCTATACTGCTGAGTAAACTTTCTGACAGTGGTTTGAGGGGTAAAATTCACGATTGGTTCAGATCGTATCTTTCTCACCGTCAGCAGTTTGTAGATATGGATGGTACAAGATCAAGTAAGCTGAACGTTACTTGCGGGGTACCTCAGGGGTCCATTTTGGGTTCCCTATTGTTTCTTTTGTTCGTTAATGACTTGCCAGACATCTGTAACGGCGATAACATAACCATGTTTGCAGACAATACTAGTTATTTGGTTGCAGATGATTCATAAGGCACGCTTAAGGTGGCTCAAGGTATGCTGGACAAGTTCCATAAATGGTTTAATGCGAATAAGCTCTGTTTGAATATTTCAAAAACAAAGTTCGTGATTTTTGCACTCCGGTCTAGGTCCCCTAAAGAGTCATATCTGTTAAGGATTAATAGTAAATCAATACAAGTCAGTTCCTTAAATTTTTGGGTGTTCACCTCGATGATGGGCTTAGCTGGAGTGTTCATATTGATGAACTATGTAAAAAATTGGTCACAACATCATATGCTTTGTTTAGACTAAGACAAATAAGTTCCAAAAAAGTTTTGCTCTCTTATTATTATGCTCAATTTTATAGCCATCTGAAGTACGGATTAATTTTTTGGGGTGGTCCTTCCTGTCTGGAACGAGCATTTAAAATTCAAAAGCGAGCAATTCGCACAATTGCTGGGGAGAGGAGACTGGCCTCGTGCAAGCCCCTTTTTCGGATGTACGGGATTGTGCCACTACCTTCATTATATATATTTGAAGTCCTTCTCTTTGTAAGAAAAAATATAAGATATTTCAACAAAATTCGTTTTTCATGACTATGATACTCGTGGTTGTCAGGATCTCGTATATCCAATACATTCTTTTAAGTTAGTGGAAAATAATATATATTATAGGGGTATCAAATTATATAATAAACTTCCAAACAGATTTAAAAATATTACGAATGAAAATTCCTTTAGAAATAGTATTCACGACTTGTTAGTGGCTCGGTCGTTTTATAGTTTGGAAGAATATTATGATTACTGATGTTCTTTTTTTCGTGTCTAGGTATGCTTTGTAGTAGTGACTGAACAATCACTGCATGTTTTGACTTAATCCATACATGTAATTGTGTCTGAGGGATTTAATAAACATTTCATTTCATTTCATATTTGGTGGTAGAGTCAAAAGCTCTTTATACAAACAAGAACCAATCTGATTTGCACCTCTACCAGATAGTGTTTTCTATCACATACAACATGTAGTTTTGTTGTTGACGCAATCATATATTGTTAAGTTGAAGGTCCATAGTTGCCGCTTATGAAACGCCAATGATGTGGTTAGGCTTTGCATCGGCAGGCATTGCTGCAAACCAAACGTAAATACAGCTCTGTTCTGGTCCTGCTTTCCCTTTTCCTTATCCTGTTCTTTCGCGGAAAATGCTTCTTTAGCATCTAGTTGATGTTTGCTCAATTCATTCGTCAATCTTTCTTTTTCTATAAAAGTTTTTGCCATTTCTTATCATACATTGCTTTTTGTCGTATTCTTGACAGGTATCCTTACTGCATTTTTTTATGGATATATTCATTGTATGAAAAATAGATTCGTAAACTTTTCTCCTGAGAGGCTTTGAGGTGAAATCCTAATTTTATATTCCTCATACATCCTTGTAATATAAGAGTATAAAAAGACAGCAAAAATGTTCGATCTCCTGTTCATGCCGGGATTGAGAGGATGTGTCTTTTTTATAACCGTTTCAATAAATTTATTTGATAAATCAAATGTTTTAAAACACCCTTTACACACTTCTATTATATTTCCATTTAGTTTTAAATGGTACTTATAGTTACATTCTCTTGCTTTTGTAGCACCAATCTTCTGAATTTTCTTTTCTTTTTTTTTTAAATTGAGCCTGAAATAAATGCCACTCTCTTGTTGAACCTTCCTAATTTCCAATAGTCTTCAAATATTTTGTACCGTTGTTCATTATCAATTCTCTTTGTACATTTCTTTCTGCATTTTTCTAAAACCGTACACTTCCGGCCTCATATTATTTTCCTTTTATAGTTGAATACTCCTTTCTCTCGTTTCTATTAATGTATCGTTATCTCCTTGCTTCTCTTGTATCTCCTTTTACTGTTTTCCTGTATTATAAAAAGTTGCTAACACAGCTCACAACCACTAAGCACCAAGGTATACACAAAATATCCAATACTGCTTATATTATCCTATATATCACCACAATACTAAGCATTAACAAGATCTAAAACGCCCGTGCTCCGACCGCAAACAAAACTACAGAGAGACAACTCCAGGAAATATTAGTGCATCAGGAGACAACTCGCATTGACTCCGAATGCACTAAACAATTGCGAAGTGTTAGTTGAGATAACTTAAGATAGATGCCTTTGCACATTAAAAAAAAACTTGTCTCATTTCACACTACACCAAAAAATGCGCAAAGTTATATATATTAACTTATCTCCTTCAGCACACAAATAGCTTTTTATGCAACGATTTGTTTGTCATAGTTAACTCAAAATGCACTTTTTCAGACTTGTCTCCTTTTGCACCCGCATGAGCGAAATGTTATGACCAATCGCCAAGCTTTATATCCGAATGTTTTTCATTGCCTCTGTGCTGCAAAAATTTAGCAGTGTTAGAATTGTTTGTTTACAAGCGTATATTTTGTTTTTATGCGAGTCAGACCGCGAATTCGAGGGTTTTTAACTTAATTATACTCTACTTATTCGGTTTAAATGGATCCCTCATTCAAACATAAAGACTTTGAGTATTTCCTTAACTGATAATAACTTTGTAAAGGTGTGAATACTGAAAGAAATTTTAAGAATAATTACCTCAGAGTGCCTTGTCCTAATAAAACTTCTTCGGGTTTTAACTTAAGGTCCGCTATAATTTCGTCAGATATTTTAACAAAGATATCTCCTATAACTTTTCGTTTCTCTTCCGGATTCGTCGTGTGACATAACATTTTTGTTACGCGCGTCCTTGCGTTACCTAAAAAAGAAAAACTGAAAGTTGAGCAACTGAATAATAGCAACTAATATGCGATTGTATTTGTTCCATCGCCTAATAACATTTATTTTTTGACATTCTTGCGTAGTCAATTGGCACTTGAACTCGGTGTATACAAAAAGCCACACTGCATCTTGATTAACAATAAAAACAAACAAATGAAAATAACTAATTTAGATGTTTAAATTCCAATTAAGATAGTTATCAGTACCAATGTTCAGTTTCAAGATGTAAAGATCAATAAAGACAAAAGATATTACCTACGTTAAATACTATTGAGGAAAATAATAATAGAAATAATAATAATAATAACCAATATAATTTCCGCAGATACTGAGGTTTTAACAGTAGATCTTGTTACAAACTAAGATTCAATCAAATGTAAAACACAATAACAAAATATAGCATATTTTCTCCATTATGAGTAAAACCTGTAAAGGTTTTGATATTTCAAACCCTGACGTTTAACTTATAAAACACTATTTAGTATTGGATTGGGAGGAAAACTGATTTTTGAATCTACATCACACTTGCAAAATAAATAATCATGCTACAATTTATTTAACTGTAAAAATTATGCTAAATTAATGACGAAAACAACAATGTCAGTCATGTAATAAGCTACAGCCCTATGAAATAGAGCTGTAGTATAACGCACGACTTACAATGGCCAAACCAGATTGGGATGTTTTCTGATTTGACTGAAAGTTCATTGTTTAGGAAGTAGAATTTCAGTGACTCGCTCTGCTTTAGACGACCACCTACCCACGCTTCCATAAAATCGTGTACTCTGATTTAAAAAAAAAACAAAAATAAATTTCTTGAGTAAAAGTAATATGTGTCGGGCACAGGAAACAAAAATTTAGCTATCTTAAAAAAAACCTATAGAGTAGTAAGTGCTTACAGTAAATCCTAAAATAGGATATTACCGCTAGTAACCTGTGTGGAAAGAGAATAGATGATCCACATTAACCACAAAATCTTACAAATTCCCTTGGACATTATATCTAAGACAACCATTTACCTATACTCTCTCTCAAAGGCTTTCGTAGCACATTTCTTCATTTAAAACAAAGTGTAACAAACAGAATACTGCACGTTGGGTTAGTTTGGGTAGAATACATGAAATGGTACTAGGTATCTGCCCTGCTGCTGCAAGAATTATATGTTGTTTTTGCAGAAAACACTACTCTCGGAGGACGTTAGGTAATCAACCACTCCCAAAAGCATATAATTTATTCAGCAAACTAAATAGAGTTGTTAGAAACCCACTCGCTTTTCCACCTAGCATACTAACCTTCTTTGTCTATAGGAACCACCGTACTGCCTTCCGAGAACGTCGCTGCCGCCTTTATCACCCTCAAATTAAGGCCCAATTTCTGCAATGAGTCGTGCACCTTGGCGCTCTCGTTCTTCCTCATGAAACCATTGTCAATATGGATGGCGATTACCTGCTCCGGCCGCAGCGCTTTATGGAATAAGGCCGCGCAAACTGTGCTGTCTACACCGCCACTGACCAGGAGAAGTACCTGAATAAATTAATACATAATACATTATTTAGAGACCTAACAAGACTTGCTTAAAACTAGAAACTATTTATGTATGCATGCTGCCAACAAACATTTAAGACTGCTGGACCAACGATACTAGTCTCATAATAAATTTGTTTTTTTTTGCGTCTGTATTTTTAGAAAACCCGTTAAAAGCAATTTAGACTACAGTGGTATTTAAACTATAAGTTGTTTGGTTCAAAATTTGAGGAACATTAAACAAATTGACTAAAATTTGAGTTAGGTCTGGAAGAAAATACTCACCTTATTATTACCGACTGTATCCTTAATATACTTGACACACTGCTCTTCTCTACCCTGAATCGTAAAGTTCCCCGTCAACCCGGAAATATCAAACAAAAAATTCCTTAACATTACTTTACCATTAACGGTAAGATCAACCTGAAACAATAAAATATAATGCTTGAATTATGGCTAATAAAAATATACATATTTTATTACACAAATAATCAAAGGCCAGAGTGCAACCATATATAACTAACCACAACTAATTGTTAAATTTTGTCTTCTTATTAAGTTTATAGTAAGCTGATAGATAAATCAAGGCAAATACAAACAAAAAAAAGGCACTAGTGCCAATACTCCGAAACAGTCAGCAAATATTATGCAATGTTGTCATACGGAAAACAATTCAATTTTAAATATTACTTAACATATACAGTGCTTTTTTAAATATAACTTAACCCTTTTAGTTCAATTTTAAATATTACTTAATCTCTTTAGTATTACGAACTAAAGCTGCCGAACTATAAGGCAAATTGTGATGGCTACAAAAGTCAGTTGTAGAAAAATTCATAACTCCATCTGAACTAAACAATAACACCAACAATTAAAAGTATTTAATGAAGTATTACTTGCCAAGCAAAAAAATATAGGATATTAAAGGCGCTAATATACAATTTCAAGCCACATGTTCCTACATATAATGCAGGTCAACCGGTATATATTTAGTCATCGTTTAGCCTTTTGATTATATTATGTAAACACTTTTGTGATTGAATAGTATTTCTTTTGTAGGATGTACGAATATAGGAGATTATTAGAGAACGGTTCGAATAGCTCGTATCGTTAACTGTTGCTTCTTACTTATAGTCATTTCGATATAATATATTTCAATTCCGAATATATTGTTTTATTCTGTGTAATTGTACACAGACTACAATAATAGCAATTCAGCTAGGTATATATTTGACGGAATATAAGAAACATTGACGGGGTAAGTTTATATAGTAATAGTATATTTACGAGTTTGGGTGATGAAAAATATATATTGCCTTCACAGTCATAGAGAATAGACGACATTTTAAAAACAAAAAATAATTATTCACTAAATTAATATGATGTTTTTATGCAACCAACTTTATATAAAATAAAATTGTCATTAGGGTTTTTTTATCTACCTATTGTGCGCCTATCAGGATTTATTAATCAGTCTACTCTTGCAAATTACGTAACAAATAAAATAATAAATAGAAACAAATTCATAGTTTAGTACATTATCTTTGATTTCATATTTTATTAGGGTAATCAAAAGAAATAGATAATATACCTTACAAGAACATACCTTCCCAGTTTCAGACAGTACTTTGCATTAGTTCGACAAGAAGGGAAAATATGCCGCACCTTAAGAAGTTCAATTATTCTTTTACAACTTAAGTTGTATCTTGAGCGAATATATTATGATGTTTGAAGTATAATACTGAAAAACATTTTTGGATTCCAATTCATCCACACTCACAAAATGGATCACATTTAAATATTTAACACTAATTTGGTTTATATGCTTAAGGAATGAACCATATCTATTTCTGATAGTCAAGGTAATCAACTATGTCGTCTTCAAAACTATTTATTCAATTAGAATCTCACAATCGCCTTATCTTTATTTCTATGAGATTTACTTATTTTATTGTTCGTTTGTTTTTAATACTTTATTGTTACGAAACAAATTTTCTATTGACAAAACATGCTATAATATAAGAGGAAAGCTATGCATTAAAAACATACATAATTCAAGATGAAACATAAACATAAAAAAAAATAAACATATTTGAGTCTCAAAACTTAAAACTAAATGATGGTCAAAATGCATATATTATTCAAACAGTAATATGAAACGTACCGGGTGTTTCACTATAAATGGACCCCCCCCCCCCTTTAACTTTCCCAACTGACATTTTAGAAAAAAACGTTCAATACAAAAAATAAAGGAGGTAAAGTGAAGTTTTTATGGCATAGCACTGTTGTATACAGTGCAGGATTAAACAAAGTTATAATCTTTAAATGGTACACCCTATATATTATTGCATATTTGGATTTTGCGGAGAATTCTAGACATATTTCATAAATAATGTCTTATACCTGTCTGTTACTGTTTTTGAAATATTGACAGTTCAAAATCGACCATTTACCAAGTTTGACAGCCTGTAAAATCTAAACGGCTAAAGATAGAGCAAAATGGTTTGCACTTTCCTATCTTGGTTTTTCATAAGCTATCGTGTGACACTAATTATAGATTAAACCAGAGGTTAAATTTAACCGGAATTTCTTAACCTCTGGTTAACTAAAAAATTAGTGTAAAACGATTCAATTCAATTTTATTCATTTATTCATGTTAATACATAGAATGTTTACACACGTCAGTAAAAATAACATGGCACAAATAACTTAATAAGTAATAATACATGGCATACATTAACATAAAATATACTACTTTTCCAAAAAGATTTCCTAAAATAATATTAAAACGCTTAAACACTAACAACATTAATAAAAACACTCAGTATATAGCACATCATATGGTTAAGATAACGTTAAAACCAAAATTAATAATTTAAAAATTCGTCAAATGAATAAAAAGAGTTTCTTAAGAGAAGTCGCTTAACTTCAGTATGGAACATTTTAAGGAGCATGCATTTAAAGCTATGAGGAATAACATTACAAAATTTCACTGCCCAGTATCCAGGGCCGTCTTGACACCTCTTCAAGCGCCAGTAAAGTGGTACTAGGTTATTTTTATTTCTAGTGTTGAGCTCATGAACATCTTCATGGGTCATGAGACTAGTGTTTTTCCTAGCAAACAGCAGGCACTCCAAAATATATAAACAGGGCACAGTGAGAATTCCCATGGAAACAAAAGCATTCCTGCAATCGTCTCTAAATCTCACACGAGCCAGAACCCTCATAGCCCTTCTCTGTCAAGAAAACAGTCTATGAACCCCCGAGGAGTGTCCCCAGACCAATATCGCATACGACACACGGGATTGAAAAAGAGCAAAGTAAGCTGATCTCAAGATGTTTGGAGAGACACAAAAAGACAAAGTAGAACAAATATCCCCTTGCTCAGCCTACCAGCCAAGTCATTAGTGTGAGGTTCCCCACTGCAACCCATGGTCCACAGTGACACCCAAGAACTTCGACTCTGCTTCACGATACTCACCAGGCATCCGACGCGATGCATGAAGAAGACCATCCTCTTAGTTTTTTCCCTATTAAGCAGCAGTCTGTTAGAGCAAAACCACAGCTCAGCCGCATCCTGAGCAGCCAGAGACCTCGCCACTGAGCCCTCCAGTGTATCAGCAGCAAGACATATGGTCGTGTCATCAACAAAGAGAGTGTATCGAACCATGTTGTTATTTGAGGGTAAGTCATTGATGTAAATCAGAAACAATATTGGGCCCAGGATAGATCCTTGTGGAACATCAACATAAACACTTCTCTCCGCCGACATCACACCACCCCGCCTCACCACTTGGGCCCGGCAGCTTAAATATGATCTAATCATTTCTATACTATTGTGGCATTAATTGTAAGCCCGCAGCTTTCGTAAGAGAATAATGTGGTCAACACAGTCAAAGGTCTTGCTGAGATCGCAAAACAAGACCGTGCTATATATACATTTTCCTGTGGAAGGACTCAATAATAAAGGAAACCAACTCAAGTATACCCATTACAATATTTCTACCTTGACGAAAGCCAAACTGATATTCTGAAAAAAGTCCACCTGTCTCAAAAAATGTTACCAGTCTTAATGCATTTTTCGAGTATCTTTGAAACAATCGGTAGATTAGGCTTGACCTTTTTGAAAATAGGTGAAACAATAGTTCTCTTAAGAACTACCGGAAAAGTGGTACATCCGAAACAAATATTAACTAATTTAATTTTGTAAGGGGCACAAGAATAATATCTTTGACTGATTTGAAAACCTTGACATTGAAATCAAATATATCTTTACTATTTTTGTTATTTAAGCTATTAATTACCTCGCGAACTTCATTAAATGAGACCTCCAAATATGAGAAAGTGTTAGCTGGTGGTTCTGTCTTATTGAATTTATCTAGAGGATTTAAATTCACGGTGGGAATATGTTTTAGAACATTATCAGCAATACTGCTGAAGAAATCATTAAAATTATCCGGAGATAAGTCAGTTTCTATTGAAGATCCAGCATTCTTACCTCTGTGTTTATTTATTATATGCCACATTCTCCTAGTGGCATTACCAGATCTTCGTATCATGGTGTCATTAGCATTTATTTTGGCTTCACATATTTTATTTTTGTACAATTGCCTATAGTAGTTACATTGCTGATTCCTCAAAAGAACCAATTGTTATCTCATTACTTCCAGCTCCTCACTGAACCAGGTAATGTCGTTACCCTGGTCCGATCTCACATGATAAAACTTTTCTGGAAATGAGTTCAGGTACGCATCCTCCAAGATCTGCATAAACCGACTGAATTTCCGTTCCACATCCATATGATCACTACCGACAAAGTCCCAAGATGCTCCAGATAACACATTATAAAATTCAAATAGACCCCTTTGTGTAATAGGCCTAAAAGTTTTCTTTTTCTGAGATAAATATTCTCTTACAGAGGTCAGGAAGACGACCAGTTGACATTTGTTATCAGATATACCAGGATCAACCACCGCAGAGCTGCACACTTTCATGTCACAACTACCAAAAATATTATCCAAGCAAGCCTCACCTCGGGTTGGTTCATAGACTGTCTGTATTAGACCAAAACCAGCTAAGAGGTCACAAAGCTGGATTGCATCCATGTCCGGTGTGTTAAACTTAAAATTAAAATCACCTGCCAGAATAACATGCTTATTTGAACTAACTCTTGCAAGGATTTCTTCCAAAAACTCCATAAAGGTGTCAAGACTCCCCGAAGGTGACCTATAAACAGACAAAATACTTACATTTAAGCTTTTACAGTAGATAACACAATACTTAATTCACTTTTCTACATTTAAGTTAAAACCCATGTCTAAACCGTTTGTTTCGACGGCTTCTCTCACATAGATAGCTGTTCCTCCACCTGTGTACTATCGCCTTGCAGAAAAGGCCTTTTCATAATACCTCTCTGAAAATTATCATTTTCGACGTCTCTGTAGAGCAAAGAAAGTAAGTCTTTTCGGTCCGGGCACGGGAAAAATTTTCCCGGTCCCTAATTAGGGAGCGGGAAAAGTTTTCTCGATCCCTGATTTTAAGTACTAAATTTGCAGTTATTTAGTCACAGAATATGCATAAAGTATAATAAATTGGGTTAAAATTATACAGCGATGTAGTCTACAAGATCAATCTAGTAGATTTTAGCGTCAATAGTCTTATTTTAAGTAAAATTATTTATTTTATTCTGATATTACTTGTCACAAATACTTCAAAATTGGCTGCCTATTCAATTACAACAAAGCATACAAACACATTTCCATAGCAACGCCCGATGAATATTAGATAAATACCTGTCTTGCAAGTTTGACGTTTGCTTTCATTTGAATACAAAATCTATCATGACATGATTTTGGATACGTAAAATTATAATTATGTTTATGTCTTGATTTCAAAGAAGTATTATGAAAAATATCGTTCATTACACGTCCAGAAACAGCTTTTCCTGTGCTTGCACGACTTCCACTGTTCAGCTACGCCTCACAGCAGAAACTGTCGTGCGCGCACCGGAAAAGCCTAGTTTCCGGACTGGTAATGAAATATACTATTGTTTTATAATCCTGCAATTGAATAACCTCCAACTCACTTTCAGTCATCCACTGCTATGTCAAATATATCACATCATAATCCCTATCCACAAAAAATGCCTCTAATTCGTCAATCTTTCTTCTTAATGATCTTACATTTAGACGTAGGACCTTCATCTTATTTCCCTCAAATTGACTATTCCTTTTTTCTGGTTCTGAAGATTCCGAAAATGATTAATTATAATCCCTTTTGGTCAGAGACTCGGATTTAAATACCTGTCAACATCCTCTTGAAGAATGGCAACGCGAAATGAGCTGTAATACTTTTCTTTTTGTTTTCATTCTTTCACATGTGCTTCATTTCAGCTGGTTTTCAATTAAAAATTTCTCTATATTATCGCATGTCTCATCCGGTGCAAACCCTGACAAGAAAAGGGATGAGATTCTGGTCGCTAGTTTTAGGGAGGTAATGTTTTCATTGTTACCTTTAAATGGGGCGGGTCTGCTTGATTTGTTAATTATTTTGTCATTTCCTGACCTCTTATTTCGGTTTCGTCTAGTATCTTGGGCCCATCTGTTCAATTGTTTGTTATTGTTTTGGCTGTCTTTTGTTCGGTTTTGCGTCGATTTGATTATCGATATTCGCCTCCTCTCTACTACTGCGTTCGTAAATATTTCCAGTAGATGGCACCTGTTGTTCTTGAGACATATGATTATTATGATTTTTCTTAATGGAGGGCGTTGGTTGTACTGGTTTGTTTTGATTACTTGCAAAATTCCCGTTCTTTTCGTATTTTTTTCAACTTGTTTTCAAGATAATTTAGCTTTTCCATTAACAGTTGCCTATTCTGCTAGAGGATTTGATTTTTTCCCTGGAGTTCCTTCACAAGAATTCATAAAAGTTCAGTTTCTATTGTTAATTCTTCATGTGTTGTGTTTACACTTTCTCTTCTAATCTTTGATGCCTCATGAATACATTCAGCATTTTTTTGACAAGCTGGATGAAAAACCAGAAAGAACTTTTTACACTTTACTACACTTACTACGTTTTTATTGCAGTGTTGGCACGTTGATCGGCCTTTTTATCTATCACCCGACTTCTCCGCGTTGGCCATATTGAACATTTCGATACGACAGCTTATGAAAAACCAAGATAGGAAAGTGCAAACCATTTTGCTCTATCTTTAGCCGTTCACATTTTACAGGCTGTCAAACTTGGTAAATGGTCGATTTTCAACTGTCAATATTTCAAAAACATTAACAGATAGGTATAGGACATAATTTATGAAATATGTCTAGAGTTATCCGCAAAATCCAAATATGCAATAATATAGTGGGTGTTCTATTTAAAAAAACATAACTTTCTTTAATCCCGCATTTATGGGACACCCTGTATACAACAGTGCTATGCCATAAAAAACTTCACTTCATCCCCTTTATTTTTTGTATTGATCGTTTTTTTCTAAAACGTCAATTGAGAAAGTTAAAGGGGGGTCAATTTATAGTGAAACACCCGGTACAATACGACAAACAAAAGAACGCAAATGCAAAGGTGTTACAGAGACCGGTCCTCATAATACTCGTTCGCTCAATCTGTAATAAGTCATGACAGTAAGTAAAGAGATCATCCAAAAGATCTTAGCGAGCGAAGAGCAGAGCTGCTTTGTCGACTGTTAAATCCGATAGAATCAGCTCTGCGCTGATATACGCGTACATAAATATTGGGGGTCCAAGGTCAGTCTTGTCTTGGGATCCGGAACACTCGAATTACCTGAGAATGGGGTGGCTGATCGTCTGATACGGCGGAGTTTCGCAATGCGTCCAGTGGGACCTGAGCCTGTAATAGGTTTGTACGACCGGCGCCATCCTAAGAAACACAATGAATCTGCTGGCCAAGGATCTAATGCGGACTACTTGAGGAATGAGGCAGGCTGGGCTAGTCTTGTAGAGTGAGAACCTAGCAGGCTCTGAAGAGGTGCAGTGATGCACGGTCCGAATATTACCATCAGAAGTTACGGTAATATTACGTAGGTAATATTACCATTCCCCTTGAGTAACATTCCTTTGTTACCATAATCTAGTTTCGGTAATTTTCCGGGTAATATCATCGGTAATATTCGGTTAATGTTACGTACTCGGTTACGTAAAATTTGCCGCGTTTTAAAATTCATAACGGATTTTTTGCTTGTTGCGACACACTAAAACACATGTAGCGAAAGCGCGCTGGTTCACATGGCATGCAATGTGCAAGGTTTCTTTTAAGATTTCTGTTTTGATTTTATTTTATTATATACGCGGCGCAAGTTAGTACTACCTTTTTATATTTGTTACTATTTGTTTTTTTTTTAAATATTTTTTTAAGGTTGTTTGCTATGAGATTTGAGTTCATTGCACAGCCGCGAATTAGGGTACAATTGAACATTTAGGTGTTTAACAATATGCGGTTTAGAGAGTATTAAAATTCTGAGTATTTCCGGAGATATCCGAAAAAAAAACAAAGTTTTGGCAAATCCGACGTTTCGTCTGCAAGGGGTCATAAACTTTATTTTTTTAAATACGAACTTTAATTTTTTTACATCGTTTTTCAGTTGATTTTGGCGTTATTGATATGAACATGTGTTTTTCCTTTTATCTATTTTTTTTATTTTGCTTGGGGGCAACTGAAGTTATTTTTGAAATTGTCACATTCTTTAAAAACATTTTATTTTGTTTTTCGTTAAGTGGAAAATTGGAACCTTTTTTTTCAATAAAAATAAAAAATAGTATAATTAAATAAACAGGTTCGTTTATTTTTTACCCAAAACTAAAATAAATAATTAAAAAAAAATAATAAAAAAGAATAAAGAAAAATAAAAACAATTATTCATATTAATAACGGCAATATCATCTGACAAACGAACAAAAAAATTAGAGTTCATATTTAAAAAAAAGAAAGTTGTTGACGGCCCCTTGAAGACAAAACGTCGGATTCTGAGCTGGATGTCACCATTGGATAGAGCGGAAAAAGTGGCAATGCAAAAATGCAATTCAGTTTGAAATCCGTTTTTAAATAGGCTCAGGAAAAATAAAACGATTTTTCAATATTTCGGTTTTTTACGGATATCTCCGGAAATATTCCGAGTTTTAAAAATTTCTAAACGGCATATTGTTAGGTACCTAAATGCGCAATTTTTCTCCAATTTGACAGACACTGTATCTTCTTACGGTTTTTGAGTTCTCTATACATATTCTAAAATTCGAGCCTCCCTATTTTGTAGTTAAGTTGAAAATTTGTATTTTGTGATGAAACTTTTAGGTTCGATTATTTTGTGTGTTATTAAACTTTTTGAAGTCATCTGCTTAGGGCAATTATCAGTTAATTTAGCGAAGCTCTGTCCTCTCGGTGGATATGTCCTTTCTCCTATGCATATTTTAAAAAGAGAGGTTTTTCGACGCTGTTGAGCAATACTACCGAAAATTACGTAATATTACCAATATTCTTACCAAAAAATTAATTACCAGTAATTTTGCATCAATAGGGGGGCATGACGCTTGTGACGGAGCTTCTGACAGAGCACTATCGCTTGAACATGCATCTGCATCTACTGCTAAATTGCGAAAGATCCGGAATATAGGTGACCTGGAGGACGAGGAATCGTCCACTCATGTTTGCGCCATGTCTCGGGCATTGGCTAGGAGAAGAGAAGTGCACATTGGAAACTGTGTGTTGATCTCCGTAAATATAAGAAAGATCAACCAAAGAAGCTGTGTGCCTTCGCTACAAAGGTCGGGCTGCCTGACTGAATTGGTGTGTGAGCGGACACATAATGGACTCAGATTGGCGGCCTACGTCCAAGGGATTTTCCGCGCGTACTATAATTTCACCATCATCACACCCGAGAGCTTATCTTCCTGATTCGAATTCGAGCCATAAAACTGAATTAACAAAACCACTCCTTGCCACAAACAATACGATATTACTAAAACTAAAACATCTCCTGATGATACTAACATGGTTAGCAAAACGCGCGTTGAGTGTAAAAATTCTGTTTCGGTATTGTGGATAAAGCTCAGTTTTAGTGCATGTTGCCGAAGGTTCCAAACCCCAACATAATTCGATATTAATACAACTTAAAACAAATTACCTCTGGATGAAACTGAACACCATACAGGTTCAATTTTTCGTTGCTAATTCCAGCTATAAATGCTTGGGATTGAGCTATCGGCTTGAAATTATCTGCTATTTTCTCTATGGAGTCTCCATGGGTTAAAAGAACTTCCTGATTTTTATCTAGCCCTCTAAAAAGACAAAACTCAATAATATAAACATATAGCCATCTTAACTTATAAAGAGCATAATTGTCTAGAACATTACACAAAAAGACTTAAACACTGATGCTGTTTCAATATTTTTCGAAAATGAAACAACAACGTTGCTACAAGTAATACTTGATAAGAAATTTGTACATTTATAACTTCCAAATTAGGGATTGCTTACTTGAATAATAAACACTTTGTGTTGATTTCTACTGTGAACTGGCCATCCTCCCTGCTCTCTTTTCTGAGTACCGTGCCACCGAACTCTTTGTTCATCATCTGCATACCGTAGCAGATACCTAAAAATTATCAATTTATTAACATCAAGCATTTTTGATCATTTGTGAACACTCTTAAGAATGAATCTAACCTTACAATTCAGAAGACCTACAACTGCCGAGTACTTATGAGCTCTCAGGCAATAACTGAAACGTTTGCTTCGCACTATCAGTCTTTATATTCCAACCGCTATGAAGTTGACTTAACGTACATCGAGCTTCTCTGGTTCACTGCCACATTGTCCTCACGCATCTTCGAGGTCTGAGGTCGCCCCGGGAGGTTGAATCAGCTCGAAGCCTCCAAGAGAGCTGGTCCAGATGGGATCCTCCCAATCTTGTTGAAGAATTGCTCACCATCTCTACCGCTACCATTGCGAAATCTTTCAGATGTCAATTGATTGTGAGCGCTGCCCTGCAATGTGGCAATTTTCAAACCGTCAACCTATTTTAAATCTGGAGATAGGTGAGACATTGCCAACTATCATGAAATATCGATACTCTCTGCCATACCATGGCTTTTTGAATCTATTCAGACTAACGACATTTTTGAGACTCAGGAACTATATCGTTTCCTAACAATAGACACGCACAACTGCCACAAACCCTGAGTGTATCAAAACTCTTGTTTCCTCAGTTGAGACAGGTTATCAAGTTGACTCCATTTACACTGATCTATCTAAGACTTTTGACAGCGTCTATCTGATGGGGAAATTCTACGAAAGGAATCACGAGTACCACTTAACGTGAATGAAATGATACGTCTCTTAACGTAGTCGGCGCGCGGAACTTCGTAGACACCTTTCGCGTGAGGTTTGCGTTACAAGGATGATAGATTGGTCCAGTCCTCTTCTTCTTATTGTTCGTCAACGATGTTATCTCCGTCCCATGTTCTCTTATAAGCCTAAGATGTGAAATTCTACAATACTGTGAGTTCTTATCCTACAAATGATTTGCACTCTGACCTTGATGGGTTTAGGTCTTGGTGCTATTCCAACTTACTGAGAAGCAACATATCCAAATGCAAAGCAATTAGCTTCTACAGGTGTACATATCCAATTATCAACATATACAGCATAGTCAAAGTCAAAGCCAAAATACACTTTATTGTTGTAACAAAATATTGTTGTTAACAAGGCAAAAATAAAATATAAAGATCTAAAACCTAATAGAATATTCAATTGTAAAATGCAATAAAAGTACATACAGAAAAATATTTTCATGTCACATGGTTAAAAATCCTCTAAAACACAATCAAAAAATACACATAATTATAGACTACACATTACACAAGCTAGGCCCTCTCCATCAAAATCCGTCTAGGACTAAATCACGCAAATGATGCCGTCCTCCAATGTCGTAAACATCGTTTCCTATCCTCCCCTATGAGACCAGACTAATACTGTATGATATGAGGAGTCTGGCATGTAGAAGGGATACACTCTTTCTTTTCATTATAAACTTTTAAACTACAAGACTGATTGTAATCAATTGTTGGAGTTGTTTTTTTTTTGTACTTGTCCCATGGACATCTACTTTATGAACCTCTGCCTGGAGCCAACTATGGTCAGAATGATGCATAATTAGAACATACCTTATTCCGACTGCGATATTTTAAATTGTTCTTTGTCAAAAAGAAAAAGACTGATCTCAAATATGAATCAACTTACTGTTGTTTTGCATTTGTCTTTTGTTCTGTTAGACTAGCAAACAGTCTCCTTTTTAATGTTTATGTTAATTACATACTTACAGTGTACTAGTTGAATGTATTTTGTTATTGTACCATTTGGCATGTACATTGTTCCGTAGTCTAGTATTGCGGAAATAAAAAATAAATAATAGAAACCATGATATCAGCAGAACCACAATATATTTTAGGCGGAGTGTAATTGCACTCCGCGTCAGCACGTCCACCCAAAAGATCTGCACTTGCAATTAATATAGATATGTTCTAAGAACAAAATGGCATCATCAAAAAATTTACCTAAAACTGGAATTCCTATTCGAAAAATATCGGCGTCATATCGGGGCGCATCTTCGGCATACACTGAACTGGGACCACCTGAGATAATAATCGCCTTGTATGACGCTTCCTTTATGTGGAACGCTGGAGTATCCAGAGGTAAGATGTCTGACTCCACATTAAGTTCTCTAACTTTTCTGTCTATAACCTAGAAATAACGTCGATAATTAATTAATACAAGAAATGAAATATAACGGCACTTTTGGTATGAGTGAGTAAGTATCTTCAAAGCAGTTGATATTTAAACTTAGTACAACTGATGTAATGTTCAAGCTTACTTATAACCAGGATAAAATTTAAGGATTTATCAGCTTAAATTTTTACAAAACGATACACCATCAAGAGTAACCAAAATACCAAAACTATTAAGTATTGAAGTTTATTAAGATTTGTAATCATTTTTATAACATGTGTTCGGGTTAATTACACGTGCGAACGTAAGATGTCACCTACCTATTGGATGTCAGAGTGTGGTTTATGCTCTGCATATTATTATATTCCATACTCCTATGATGTCTTACTTACCAATATATTTTAGAGATATTAAAAAACTAAGTCAATTTAAAGCACATTTAAAGAATTATCTTTTTAAATAATAGTAATTTATATTGACTGTTGTATTATTACCTAACGTGCATATTTCGTTATATTCTTTCTATTCTATTATTTTTATATATGTTTAATTTTGTCAGTAAAGATCAATATTTTGCATTCCTAGTAAAAAAATTTGAAAGTTGGTTAGGAATAAATGAATTACAAATAATTTACTTTTATTGGCTGTTGTTTCTAACATGCTGTCATTTTTGTTCACAAGTAATGCAATTCAATTCATTATATCTGCTACAACTCTGTCTGACTTATAATTGTGTAATTTTAAAACACACTTGTGCAGTATAACTAGCTAAAATAAAGGCAACTTTAAAATGGCATCCATATATAAATTAGATTATTTTATAAAATATGAAACTCCTCAGATATTATTGTACACAATCTGAATAGCAATATTTAAGAGCTGCTTTTTACAAAAAAAAATCTGAAATGTTGTCAAGTTTCTTGGGGCACTGTTGTAAGTTTCAATTCTTAACTGAAAGTCCTATCTCATAAAGAGATATGTTAGTTAAGGTGTAGCTAGAGTTCTAATGCTCAACAAACTCCAGTTGTTCCATAAATACATTCTTTAGGAGGATTGTATCAGCAACGTAGTCACAGCGAACCTAAGTTACTTTCTTATTCCTCCAGTAGTTAAAAAAACCAGAAATACTTTCTATCAAATATGAAGACAAACAAATGTTTAATTAAAAATATTTGCAAGGTTATAGAAGTGGGCATTCCCAGTCCCAGCTTCCTAGTATCACTTGCAACACTATCACACTATCCTCCCATTGAAAGGTTGAATCTTAGTACCTCGCTTGTGTAACGGATTAAACTTTAAGACACTCATAGAGACAATAATCACTTTGCATTAACTGATGACAAGATATTTAGCTAATAATGGGAATGTTACCTTTCCATATTGAGCACCAGCATCCAAAATGCAGACCTTCTCTGAATTATGTCTCCCATTGGCGTTCATGTATTGGCCTTCAGGATTTATATTGTGCATAGCTCTGCTCCAGCAACACTGAAATAAACAAACAACCAATAAAAAGCACGCTAGTTAAAATAAGGCATTTTTCAAATAATAACTGAGAAATTATCCAGAAACTCACAATCTATATATAAAAATTCTTCCCAGATAATAATATCAGTTTGTTATTTTCGAATAATTTCTATCTGACATTTATCAACAATCAGATTATAGTATGTTCTCATAAGTCCAAAAAATAATGATTATTTATAGAGATCATTAATATCAAAAGGATGGCTGCTAACGTCAAAGGTCACATTTCTATGAATAACTCCATTTCGTGTACTTCATGATCTGCTTTATTGAGATTGCAACTTATCCAAAGCCTCAGACTATTTAAACTTAAACAATGCGATATTGCTGCAGATTTTTCACTCCTATATGTATGAGCATAGACTACCAATATGTCATGCAGTTCCACATGGGTTTCGTTCTTGATATATTTCATTGATCTGGCGATAATTAAAATCCATAGAACGTCTACTATGCTCGCTAACGACACCACTATTCTGTGGTTGTATGCTGTAACGAATGTTGTTTTGATATTTTCGGATTTGGTGTGATCGCAATGCTTTTAGTTTCATATTAACAAAAGCAATATAACTGCTTATAGAAAGTACCAAATTGACTGCCCCATTTCAAATTAACACAAGTACACATTTTATAGGATCTCAAATTGATGAAAAACTTAAATTCCCCACTATATGAAAAAACAGCATCTCATTTGAAATGTAGTTTGACTGATTGCAAATTAACGGGAAAAAAATCGATATGGACTGTTAAAAACAGATTCTACAGTGTAATTTGTTTATTTACTGACTAGATCAGTACTGAATTGCCATTTGTGTATCTGTTAGAAACTAAGTAGCTTGGGTGTATGTATATATTCTGCCTGATATTCTGGTACCAAAATCACAATGTGGTAGAAATCCACCAAATTATGGAAAGGTACCAGAATTATACTCAAGAGCAATGAGCAATTATGAAACTTAATAGAATGTGTGTGTGAATTTACACGCCACTCAGAAGATCAGGAGAATACATCACATTATTTGCATCTTATATCTTCCCTATTTGTCTGACAAACATGAATCCACCACAACAATATAGAACATATCTCCATCTCCCCTCTAGACAATCAAATCTCAAATTATTTCAAGATTCTCATAACATACCAGCACTCCTCAGTTTTGTTTCTAAATATTATAATATGGTGACCTTAAAAATAAATCATATTCAAGATTCAGGCTAATCTCTTGATAAAACCCAACATTTGTAATGATTTTGAAAAGATCTTCATTACATCCTGGTTGAACCCAAGTGATCTACAAAAGTTCATACCCAGAACCCTTACGTCAGATGTCTGAGCTGAAACAGCATTGCCTAAAACATTTCATTGGGTAACATTTGCCAGCATTTTAATTACAAAACTTGACGCCATTAATATGAATAAGTACAATCACACAGATAACCAACAACCAACCAGCCAAGTATATATTTAGATATAATAAACTTCTGTCTGAGTAATTTTGTGTTACAGAAAATAAGAACAATAATGAATTGATCTCTGCTAACTTCTAATTTTCTGTTTTTTTAAGCAAAAAAAAATTAGTAAGCTCAATAATTATTATAATGGCGCGATAAGAAATAATTTTGGCCCATTTTCAGTATATAATCATAGCCTTGTAATGTACTAATACTATAAAGGTTTTGGTTAAACTTAAATCAAATATATATTTATTTAGAAAATTACCAATGTTTTAACAATATTTTCTGGATACCCCATAAAAATGACTTGTTTATAGCTTTGTGATAACACAATGGACTGATATCAAAGTGGAGGATATATTTATTTATTGAGTATACATCAATCTATCAGTCTACTTTGCCTATCAACGTTTTGAAGGTAATTTCCTAAACAGTCTAGATACAAATTAACAATAAATTCACAAATAGCTCAGTTCCAGCAAGATACATGTCATGACCACGTTTTAATTATTGTGCTGCATATTGGGTTCATAACACTCTCTCAGCAAACAAAAAATAGTGTTTATATATAAAAGCATTGACAGACTTAGATGTAAATGGGAAATTTGTATCATATGCGGGTGATACTGTGATTGTGTTTAGTTGGTGCCTCATGATGGGAAGTTAGGAGCAAAACCCAGAGTGGTATTGAGTTGGTGAAGAGATTGCTTGATGAACACAAATTGTCATTGAATGTCAAAAAAACCAACTATATTGCATTTACAAAAACTGACCTAAAACAGACCGACATTTAGTTTTATCGAATTTAGTAATATAACAGAAAAAATTCATGTATTGTCATAAACAAGAATTTAAAGTGGGACTTACATGTAACATATATAATATAAAAAATGAAATATCTGGTACATAAATTTTATAGTTTGAGACAAATGGTTATTACCTTATATAAAACATTGACTGAATCAATTTTGCACTATGGAGTATTGGTCTGGGGCAGTTGGTATAATAATTCTTTAAAACCTCTTCAAATCTTACAAAACAGAATATTGAGGCTCATTCTTAGGAATAATATATTATATCCTACATATCTACTTTACGACACATCTATTGTTAATATAAGGACGTTATTATTCCATATAATGTGCTGTTATGTTCATGGCCATGAGAAATTTAAAAACAAAATTTTACATGAATATAATACAAGAATAAAAGCAAACAATCATCTTGTTATTCCAATGCGTCATTCCGAATTCTCCAAAAAAATCTATCCTGTTACTGGGCTCAAAACTTTATAATTTGTTACCTGACCATATTAAAAACAACATCAAATGTTTTCAGAACCAACCAAAACCTACATTGTTGACCACTACTTTCAATTTCAGAATACATTGCATTGATATGAATGAGTGTACTATAATACTATATTATGTCATTAATTATTGATTAGTTCATATTTTGTGGTACATTGTTGCTGATTATTTATAGTTGATTAGCCTATAGTTTGCCCATACGAATGCTGCAGCATCTAGGCGCTATAAGTGTAATTTATCTCCTGAACAAATATTTATTGTAACTATAGTGTACTGTATTTGTATGAATAAAATAAAAAAATAAATAAATAAAAAAGCAAAATATGAAACAAATAGATATACTTAATGTTTCCCAACTCGATTCCGAAGGAACATGGTACAATGGTATGTTACGGCTTACGGCCCTATACAACGCATATACAACGAACTAACCTAGCTATTGTTGGCGTCAAATGAGTATGCGAATACAGACCACACTGAGAGGGTATCTATTCATGACATAACTCCGTTTTTAACTCTTAAAACAATTTATATAAAATTTAATGTGACGTGTAGACAAATCCATATGGTCTCGAATTTTGAAAAACACATACAGAAAAGGAAAATAAATTGGAAGTTGAAAAATAATCATTGTGGTAATAAATACCTCAATGAAAATAACACATTAAAGTTTGAGACGCAATTTGTGAATTCAATAGTAGCCAAAATTGGCATGTGATAACTTTTTATTAAGTTATCATGTATTTTCGTCACAAAACATCTTGAGTTACAAACTGTTTAAGATTCAAGTTAAACTACCTATAGGTTACACAATAAGAACATAGGCATTTTTTTTCGCCTATTGTTCTCATATATTCGCCTCTGAACCTTTTTTGGTCAATAGGTTTAGTTAACCACTTTACTTTAGACATTAACATGTTGCCTTCTTCCTTTATTTTATTGACTTCAGCTTTTTTCTAGTTCTTATGTTCCTTAATTTAGAATAAGCATTAAGTGTATCACTTTACTGGTCTTATAGTCTCTCTTGATTGATATAATTAAATCAATTAATGCAGCGCGTTCTCCTGTTGGCGCGGAATTGTAAAACAATAACAAATCATCAAAGAAACCCTAAATAAAATATATTTAAAGACTTCACTATGAGTGTCCAAATAAGTTGGATTATTTTTCTAAATTTTTACAGCTATATACATTAATGGCAATCACTAGGCAAAAAGAGTTGTCATACCTTTATACATTCGCGTTTATATGCACGGCTAACACTTTCAAAACATACTATTTAAAAATCCACATGCACATACAAAAAAAAACCTAAACACTAAACGCAACTAGCCAAAAAAGCTCTAGAAGTTACCAATAAGTTTAAGCTCATTCCTAGCTCATTATACCTCTGGAATTACCCTAATTCAACCAATGAACACAAAGAGAATTACAACCAAACCAAAACCTTAACATTCTATTTTGATCTAAAATCGGTCCATGTCTAAATTTAAACACTGCGAGGTGAGTAAGCAAACTTTGGCACAATCTCTCACCATGTTATTTTTGTTATGATAACGCAGGTATCTGTAGTGGATTCTTTAGCGATATTAAAGATTCCCTTAATTTTCGATAAATATGCATTTCCAAAAATTAATGAATAATGTCGGATATTTTTATTAATTTATCTTTGCGACAATATCATAAATTTTAATACATATTCAGATTTAAATTCAACCACGTATGCAGAATACAAAATATTTCAACAGGAAACTGCCTTTATTTTCTTTAAATAACTATATAACTAACCCTGCCATAAGAGTGTACAAAATCGCCAAATAGCTATCTATACCACAAGCCACAATTGTTTTAGCCTTAAAAACTAAAATATCTAAAGTAGCTAAAAATATACACAAATATGTAAAATTTTCAAAAGTTGTAAACATAAATTCAATGTATTTTATATGAAAGCAATAATAATTATTTAAATATACATAAAGATTTTAGTTTAGCACTAGTAAGGACGTAGATACCCAAAGACCTACTTTCTATGATTTTTTAATTGTGCATAAAATTTTACTATGATTAATAACTGTCTTGTTTTCATTTTATATTTTTAATGGACAACTTATTATAAGTAAGTGTGTAAGCGTCGCCGTCGGCTCAATGCCATTTGAAGGCAAGCCTACCTGAGTGCCACTGGTGCCATAAGAACCACTCCAGCTACATTAGGCAACCTGCTTAACCTGCCACCACTCACCACTTCACATATACTTACCGGCCAAAGCTAGATCAGTCATATGCAGACTGTCCAGAGGCAAGGCACCCATAAGCAGAATTCATGGGAACGATTACAAGAAGTTATATGAAGAGTTGAGAGCTCGATTTCTTACATTTTAGGATAGTTCCTAATTTATTATGTTGTTTAGATAGTAGTCCTGTTTGTCAAATTGTTATAACTTGCTCGTTATTTCAATTTTTTATTGTTTTTAATACTTACATAATATGCTTACTTTTAAGTACATGCTTTGTCAATAGAAATATTTTATTTTTTTGACAATAAAGTATAATTGACTTGACTTGATTATGAACCGGCAGAACAAGCTAGATTTAGAAGGGGGTTCAGTACCACCCATCACGTTCAAACTGTTCGTACGCTGATTGAAAGATGTAATAAGTACAACATTCTACTCCATCTGGCATTTATCGACTACCGGAAAGCGTTTGACACGGTGGAAACGTGGACGGTGTTGCAAGCCATGGACGAAGTAGAATTAACTCCAGATACGCAAAAATCATCGAATATACTTACGGTCATGCTACCCTTCACGTTAAAATACAAGATCTAGTTACCGAAAAAATCCCAGTCAAAAAAGGTATACGCCAAGGTGATACAATTTCACCTAAATTATTTACTCTCGCGTTGAATAGTGTCTTTAAAAACTTGCCCTGGTAACGAAAAGGGATTAGCATAGACAAGAAGTATCTAAGCCACCTTCGATTTGCAGACGACATCGGACTGCCAAGTAGTGATGAAGATCAGTTAGAACAGATAATCCAGGAATTGCACCATGGATGTGGGTTTGGAGATGAACCTGGGAAAAACAAAAATCATGAGCCAAAGTCATATCGCTGCGATCATTAACGGACACCCACTCGTGGTGTCTCGAAGTTGTTGAAGAGTACATATATTTCGGACATACAATTAAGCTTGGGGCAAAAAATGAAACGGCTCAAATTTCGAGAAGAACTAGGGCATATTGTCACGACTTGCGTTTTTTATCTGTGACGACACGCCTTACTTAGCGTGTAGGAGAGCAACTCAGATTTAGGAACGCACTACGTCAAGTTGAGAAGAGATAATAAAGGAGACACATCGATAAAAACAATAACAAGTTTATTTACAAACAAACTTAACAACGGTTAGATTGTATACTAATAAAGGCGTGTTTAAGATTATAGATTAATTAAGAGTTTACACTATACCCAATTAATATGAAATGCATGTCTTCTCGAGGGAGGCTTAGTTCAAAGTTTGTCTAGCAAGCGGCGTCACTATTTTATTAATAAAGTTTATGTGAGCGGGTTGTCTTTTATTTAGGTATTTGTTCTGATATTTATAAGGTAAGA